>JAYMGJ010000306.1:0-50566 GCA_037178675.1 Scleroderma bovista
GGTAGGGGAACCACCACAGTTGGCAAATCAAGTTCCCAGCAAACCAGTACTAGTATATTGACTAATTACAATATCTACTACAGAAACCTAAGTAAAATCCCTGTAGTCGCAGTCGCCTCCATCGTCATCATCATCAATGTGGTGTCTTGCTGGCTGCCAGCCATCCTCCGAGATCCTTGTCGTCATGGTGGCAGTCGACGACAACGACGTGGTATTGCTGGCTGCCTCGTTGCTGTGGCTCTTGCTGCCAGCCATCCTCGTCATCGTCATGGTGGCACTGGATGCCAGTCCTTGTTGTCGACATGATGTCTTGCTGCCTGCCAGCCATCCTCATCATTGCCATGGTGGCTCTTGCTGCCTCCCGTCATCATTGTTGTTGTTGTCACTGAGGTGGCACTGGCTGCCGGTCGTTGATGTCAATGTGGTGGTGGGATGCTGGGTTACCAGCTGTCCTTGTCATTGTTGTCACAGTGGGAGTCGTCATTATTGACATGATGTCGTGGTGGCTACCAGCCATTGCCATCCTAGTTGTGGAGGCACTGGCTGCCAGCCGTCCTCGTCTCTGCAGCCAGTCATCATTGTTGATTGACTGTAAAGGAATATAAAAAAGAAAAACTCACTGATTGTACGTCGACATGGTGGTGGTGGCTCAGGCTGCGAGTTGACGATTGTCGCCATCTTGGTGTATTGTAGGTGAAGGGTCACCTAACTGTAATATCAAATGTAAGTAAAGAAATGGAAAAAGGAAGACTCACCAAAGAGCAGCTGTGGTGCAATGCATGGCGATATTGAGGCACTTCTGAAAATGGCTCACAAAACTAATAATGGCAACAATATTACAACCGAGACACATGTACAACATGTACAATGTATATGTCATAATTGGTTCATATCTACGAAAAAGCTCATGATTCAAATCCGCATGCCTTCAATCCAGTTTGACAGCAAGAAGTCTACCTGTGACACATTTAAATGTGGTCCCTTGATATCCGGTTAGTCCCCAACCTAACAAAAACAGCATTTACTTATCGCACTCACCATCCTCGTCCTGGGAAAACATTGATATGTTCACATCTGGAGATTGGGGTGAATGTCCGTGGCCATTGAATGCAGCTCTTATCCTACTGATGCTGAGATCGGCATCATCCACTAACTCTGCAAACTTCTTCGCCTTGAACTGATGCAATTTGCATAGTGACTTGTTCTCCCAGTTCAAGCACTCTGCGAGAAGCTTCTGGGCATGACAGACATCCCGTCTGGTGCACGCAATTTCCAATAACAAGGTGGCTTCCTGATCCTCTGTATTCGCATGGTAACTCTGTGGCTTGTAAGATCATTCAACCAATGACTTTGGGAAATTACTCACTCTTTCTTTGAAATCCTGGGAGATATGATACACCTCTGGAACAAGGCTACCACACCTAGACTGGGCGAAATCTGAACCATCCGCACAACGGAACCCAGAGGGGAGCATTTTGTAGTCCATATGGAAATTGTTGTTGATCAGTGTTGTCTGGACATAGTGAGTTCCAACCAACATACGGAAATAGCCATGCAGAGCACATTTTGATGCCTCGCTGTCCAAACTGTGGATGAGGGGGGTTCAAAGATCATGTCGCAGTTGCCAAGCACATGAGCCAACCTCGTTCTGGCTGTAATTCCTGGCTCGATGACCTTGTCCGCATACAGGAACACCTTCCTCGGCCCCACACTTCTGACTTGGACGACATGCAGGAAGATGAAGCCTATGCTATCCATCTGCACCCAGATGCTGGCGAGTCTTCGACATGGATGTGGAAGTTGGAGGTGTAGAATCTGGAGTTGACGTTGAGTATTTTCTGCATGCTGCTCGTGTATATGATGGTGGTCTTACCTTTATGGATCAATTCGAAACAGACCCGTTCAGTGCTCTGAGGAAGACAAACCTCTACTATCCCTTCACTTCCTGACAGGACTGGGAATTAGGTTCCTGGCTTTTGAGGTCTGGTCTTAGTCTTGTTGCTATTGATAAGTTTCTATCGCTTGAACTGGTAGATTAACCACGCTGCCTGTCTGCACAATTCTAAGCATCATTCAGGTTAAAGATCTCCCCCTTTCTGTTACGACCATGCCAAACTCCAGGTCTTATCCAGTCACTCCGGTCGCATCACAGCTCTACAGCCAACTCCGGTCACTCAGCACTTACTCCGGTTGCGCTTGTGCAGATAACCCTCCGTTAAGTATGACCCTCGGTCTATGCTCCATTTGCTTGTTACCACACTTCGCTGTTTACCCTGTCTTGACATGAGTTCTCCGTGAACTCGATATATCCTATACCTTGTAGCATTTTCACCAGACCTGGTTTATTTTACTTGGTCCTGACTTTATTTTCACCGGACCTGATCTAGTCCTAACTCCAGTCGTCCCTTGTCCGCTATTAGGTTGTTTACTTGTCACCGTATGTACTCGACCCTAGTTTCTACTTAGTATAAGTACCCTCTAGTTTACCTTGTACACCTCAGTCTGAAATCATCTAAGTCACTACTCCTGTCCCCTTGTCTGTCTCCGTCTCCGTCTCCATCTGACCAGAACCTACGCAAGGGATCAATGCTTGTTGTCCTTGTCATTGAATCCAATCAGTTGCAACTCCAGCCTGGGCTAACCCCTGCCCAAACCTCTGACCTCTGTTCTCGCCCGCTTTTGTCCGGACTTGACTGGACCCCCTACCAGAGTAGAACCGGACTTGACAGTTTCCTTCAAAACAGTGAAAGAGCTTCGTGGATGGGCTGAATTGTTACCATCAGGTCCACACTGGCAGTCAATGGTAATCCCCACCTCATTCCCCACCAAGTCGCCGGTAGTCTTGTATTGGCATGATCCCCTAGAATGCATTGCTACTATCAACAATCCTCTCCTTTGCGGATTGGTTGACTTTGTCCCTCACAAAGAGTATTCATTGCCCGCTATGCGTCGGAGGTACTTGGAGTGGATAACTGGTGACAATGCATGGAATATGCAGGTAGGTCACTTTATTTCATGGGTTATCTCAGGTGTCAACAATTGTCATAGTCTCAGCTCCTCAAGGGTGCAACACTCTTGGGGACTATTCTTTCATCAGACAAGACCAATATATCAGCCATGACCAGTGACCGCGTTGCTCATCCCCTCCTCATTGGCATTGCCAATATCAAGATGTCGACTCGCCTCAAACTTTCATCAAATAATTCATTCATGCTTACAGCCTTGCTCCCAGTTCCAAAGTTTATCCATGAGAAGAAGCGCATGTGTGGCATCCTCGAAGACAGACTCATCCAACAGTGCTTGGACATCGTCCTCGAATCAGTCAAGACCACCACACGTCTTGGCATCATGATGTCGGATCCTGACAGTCATAATCATTACTGTTTTACTCCACTCGCTGGATATATCTATATCGCAGACACTCCAGAAGCTGCTATGCTTGCAACAGTAGGGGGGCAAGACTTCCCCGGTTACCATGGCCATTTATAAGCAATTCAGTGATCCTTTCCAACACGAACCACACACTGGGTCTATGACTCTTGCACAACTTTGCATCATCAAGTTGAGAGCGGATCCACAGGACATTGAAGCATTCTTTCGGGAGGCCCAGAAATTCTGTCTGAATGGCGTGTATGAGCCATTCTGGAGGAACATTCTCTTGTCATGCCCTAGTCGTTTCCTCACTCCTGAGGTACTCCATTATTTACACAAAATGTTTTGGGACCACAACGTGAAGTGGTGTGTACATGCCATTGGTAGTTCTGAGCTGGACTTCCGATTTTCTGTTCTGCAGCCTGTTGCAGGATTCTGACATTTCAAAAGCGGCATCTCAAAACTCAAACAAGTTACCAGTTCTGTCCACCGAGATGTCCAACACTATCTCATCGGTGTCATTGCAGGAGTACCGCCATCGGATTTTGTTGTTGCACTGCAGTCACTCATGGACTTTCGCTATCGCGCTCAGGCCTATGTCATGGATGAAGATGACCTCGATAAACTGGAATGTTCCCTTGCCAATTTTCATAAGCACAAGGATTCCATCCTTGCAGCAAATGCAAGACAGGGGAAAGGAAACCAGCTGATTGACAACTGGTACATTCCAAAGCTAGAGCTTATGCAAAACATCGCCCCCTCCATACATCACAGTGGTGTTGCCATCCAATGGACAGCAGACATTACTGAACATGCTCACATCACAGAAATCAAGGATCCAGCCCAGCAATGCAACAACAATAACTATGATCCCCAAATCTGTCGACACCTCAACAGGAAGGAGAAACTGCATCACTTTGATCTTGCCACAAGATTCCGCCAGTTAGCCCTTGACGCCAGTGCAAAAGAAGCATTTTCTGCTGGCACGGAGGACGAGGAGGATAGTGACAATGACCAGGAGAGTGGGGCTGAGTTGGAGAATGACAAGCTCAGCATCTCATTTGTGGCTCTTTCTAGACCTCTTACTGATTACTGCTATTGCCAAGCTCCTCACCACTTCTCCCAGTACTGCTCCCACCCCTTTGCGTTCGTTTTCAGTTGGCTTGACCGCTTTTCATCTTACTTTGAAGCCATCAGTTTGACGCATGTCTGTCCAAGAAGCCACAGACATGTTTCAACTCCCTGATCTTCCTGCTGCCCTTTCACACTTTGTTGCTTTTGAGAAAGACCATGGTCCTAGCATGCTGAGCCCTGTTGGTGGACACTGCAGAACTGCAGGGACAGTTCTTCCTTTTGATGAACTTCAAGTTTGGTTCAAGCTTTGTATACAAGGGCACGATTTCCACAGAAGGGATCAGTTACTTCCAGCCCAGATGCTGTTCTGCACCCCCCCATCAACATCTTGGCCCTTTGGCCAATATGACACTGCCCTTGCAGCTACCACCCCAAATTCTGTGTGGCCAGACACCGGTCTTCACAGTATGTGTCAATCACATTCAGTGTATTACATGACTGCAACCTCCTGACCCCAGGGCACACTGTCATTCAACTTTGATTATTAATGCACCCCATCCCAAAAAGAAATTGCCATGACCAACTGTACAACCACTTTCTAACATATGTTGAATGCTTTGATATGATACAAGACAACGTAGAAACAGGTATGCCAATTTTGAGGAGGGCGACATGTGCAAATGGCAAACGTCTTGGGGACATTATACCCATATCACAACTTCATTCATACATCAATCTTATTCCTCGTTTTGGTGCTGTGGCGGACGTGCACTTGATGGAGTTTAACAGTCTTGAACACTCCCGAGAGTTTTTTCTTAACAAATATTTTGACAAGAATACTATGTTTGCTCTGCAATGTTAATTAAGGTAGTTACACGGACAATGCATAATGTTAACCAAGTCTCTGTAACTGGAATGGATGGAGTGACACATCTGGCAGAAAAACTCCCATCAAACACTGAGACTTCTCACGAATTATTGACCCTGATTGTCAGGATAATGGCTCATCCACAAAAGTTCTCCACTTTGGACTCAATATATAAGTCCATAGGTTCCTTACTGCCACCAAGGAACGGTTGCACTGTCCAGATGATGGCCAGACTTACTGCACAAGAACTTGAGGGTTCCATCGTCCACAAATTATGCAGCAATGGTGGACCTAAATTCGCCCTCGGTTTCCTCATCAATGTCATCTTTGCCACCTGCAGGCAGCAAAGTATGCCAAACATCAGTGAACTCACCGTTCCTTTGAAGACGATCCATGTTTGGGACAGGCACCTTTGAGCGAAGTTCACTGGCTACCTAGAATCCAGCGAAGTGTCGCTATATGATTCCAAAATGGAGAGCTGGAATTGGGTTTTTGACCCAGGGAAGGTGAAAGAGGTGGGCGGCAGTACTGATGGCACTCCCCTCCACCAAGAAAAAGAGTTTACGCATTTCCTCAATACCATCACTATGGCTGTCAAACAGAAATCACATACCTCCACAACCAAGTTGGAATTGAGTAAAAGTTTCACTGCCCATCGATGTTGGATGGCTGATTGGTTGGATCATATAATGTCCAGCACTTATCGTTATGAGCATAAACCCGACCTTGTTCTCCTAGAAAACGAGCTCCTACCCTGCGATGAGATATTGTGGAAGAGTCCCAAGGCTCTTGCCAAGCTTACAAGGGAGTTGTTCACTCCCACAGCTCACATAGCCAGAACTTTGGACACCAAGGTGTATCTCATCATGATTGAGCAACCTTGGAGAAGGTTTGTCCTCGCTCTTTCGTTTTCCAGACTTGAACTTCATCTTCATTACTATGATTGTTCTGGGGGATCCATATCCCCACCTTTCCACCTCCAATGTGATCCGCAAGAATTCCTATTCATTCTGACCTGTGTTGTCTTCGGCCCTCGCTCTTGTATTGGGTTTGACGATACTATCGACATCATTGCTCAAGTCCCAGTCCCCTCCCTGCTTTCGGTGCCCTCTTTGACAACCATTGCCTCAATGAACCACATCCCTGTTGCATCTCTATCACCACTCTCTACCCAAGAGATCTGTGGCACAATCCGAGTCAAGGGCGATGTATACGAAGTCTTGGGTATTCTTTTTTCTAGTACAGGGTTCATTGGAAGAGGGACCATCTGCTATCTGGTGAGGCACAACAGTAGGATCTACGTTATCAAGGATCACTGGGTTGCAGGAGATCCTTCACATGAAACAAACATGTTGTTGCGGGTTCAAGGCATTAAGGGGGTGCCATCTCTTGTTGACTACTGGCAGGTTGAGGTCGTGGATGGTGTTATTGAGAAGATGGAGAGATATCGAGAGGTGCATTTTAGAAGCAAGATGAAGACCGTCCGCACTCATGTTCACATGGTAATGACCCCTGTGTCCACTGACACATTTCACTTTGAGGAAGGAACTGGTCATCGCTATCTGGGGAATTCTCAGAAGTTAGTATGACTCTTTTGTTCTCACTCGTTGCAGTTGTCAATGTCACTCATAATTTCATAGTTCAGCAAGAGGCAGTCAAGGAGAGACATCTCCTCCATCATGATTGTAGTGTTAACAATATGTAGGAGGCACAGTAAGTCAATACCAATCCCTCAAATTCCCTGCCTGACAACCATTTCAGGGCACGATCCCTTTTATTTCAATAAATCTATTGCATCAAATTAACGATGCTCTGTCAGCATCGGGAAGGCCACTTGCTAGCATTCGTAAGATCACCCCTGCCAGTCTACTTCAATTACCTGCATGCAGTTCCAGCAAAATTTCTCTGTCTGCCACACCTATGCTGATGACATCGAGTCTCTCTTCTACACCTTCGTTTGGATCATCATCCGTTACAATGGACCCTTTGGGCAGGAGTGTCCCAATTCAACGACCTTCACATACAATAGGTCTATACTCTCGGCGTGGACAGAACAGGCTCTAGACGACTTGAGCCATGCTTTGGACTCAAAAATCACTTTTTTGGTCGACCCTAAAGCACTGCTACTTCAATGCAAAATATCCCCTTACTTCACCGACCTCTTTGATCTCGCGGACAGCTGGAGAAGACTTCATGGCAAAGCATACTACACCGGTATCAGTGTTGGATTCGATGATGTCACAGCTGTCCTTGATGAGTTCATTGCAACAATGCCTGACGACAAGAAATCACCTGAGTTTGAAGCCGCCACCTTACAGCTCCAGGAGGATTCTGTTGCTGTTGCTCAGATTTATTTGTCGTGGAGGCCTACTCAGGCTGATGGTGAGATGCCTCTGAAGCGCCTTCATGATGACGTCCACAGTATGGATAATGCACCACTCCCTTATAAACAGTTCAAAAAGTAGTGATCTTCGGCACACGTACATTGTATCAATTTTTCATTCTGTACTTACATATTGAACACGTGCTCATGTTGTGTAGTGTACATACAGGCACAAATTGCACACTTTGCTCTTGCCAACTTGTGCAATGGTCGTTTCTCATGGCTTCCCCAAGAAAGACTGGCAAGAAGTCCAAGGCCAGGGACCACCACCTCAAAGAGCAGGCTACTGCAACAAAGAAGGCGAGAGCTGATGAGCTATCAGAGCCTCGTTGTAGCTCAAGATCTGGTGCGGGCTCTGGTGGAAAAGCATTGCAACTTGAGAAGATTGGTGCTGCCCTGGAGGCACCATCCTGATTTCCAAAGACTACCACTACTCTCCCCAATGGTTCTTCGACCAATCCACTTGCTCCGGTGCCAGCGAAGAAAGGGCATAAGAAGAAGTTACCCGCTCAGGTGAGCACACATCAGGAAAAACTGGTAATGCAATATATCAATATATACCACTATATATCACTATATATCACTATTATTGCCCTTTGTCACACAAAGTGCAATATTTGCATTATGGCATCTATACCATACCCCCCTTATCTATAGTGCACTATAGCAATATATAGCAACATCTAGCAACATATAGCAGCATATAGTACACATATAGTACATATATAGAGAAAAAGAATCAACTAAATGTCACTTATAGTGACTGTCTTAGTATATCTTTTTCCTTGTACTTGTTGCTTAAACAAATCATACCTATTGTGTAGCAGCTCAAATTGAAGAGTGAAATGTGAGGATGATAAAATGGATGTTGACATATGTTTTGGTTACTGAACATTTTTGGTAATCAAACACTACATACTACACTTTTTACTACACTTTTTTGGTACACTTTTACTACATTTTTACTATACTTTACTACACTTTTGACTACACTTTTTGGTACACTTTTACTACACTTTTACTACGCTTTTTGGTACACTTTTACTACACTTTTACTACACATTTTTGGTACACTTTCACTACCCTTTTAATACACTTTTTACTACACTTTTACTACACTTTTTGGTACATTTTCACTACAGTAGTTATGACTAGGTTAAGATTGGTAGTCATGATTAGGTTAAGTTGGGTAGTACTGATTAGGTTAAGATTGGTAGTCATGACTAGGTTAAGTTTGGTAGTCGTGAGTAGGTTAAGATTGGTAGTCATGACTAGGTTAAGATTGGTAGTCATGATTACGTTAAGTTTGGTAGTGCTGATTAGGTTAAGATTGGTAGTCATGACTAGGTTAGGATTGGTAGTCATGATTAGGTTAAGTTTGATTTAGTACCGTAGCCATGACTAGGTTAAGCACCATAGTCATGACTTGGTAAATTTATATCGTCATTTGTGCAATACATGGTGATAAATATCTACTATAGTGTCCCATGCACATAAATAGTACCATGTTTCAATCCATAGCATCTATGGCATTACCAGTTTTTCCTGATGCATACCTCTTCCTTTGAGTACACTAACGGGTTGTCACAGATGCCTCCACCACCTTACAGTAGTCAACACGACCAGTCTGTACCTGCGACCCAATTTTCCCATTCACCGATATTTTTGTCTTCCTCTTCGGTTCTCTTGAATAACAAGCACATGCAGTTTGCGCATGGCCCCTCAGTGTACTATAATTCTGGCCCTCACGACTGATTTGGCTTCAACCCTTCAGCCCCAATCGTTCCCCCTGGCACAGAACCCAATCTTCAGGCCTTAAACAATCCTTACATTGCAGCAGCTCGTGCTTCGAAATCTAACCCTGTGTCCTCCCATGTCCCTTTCTATTTTGGCTCTCAGTCGTCCAACCAAGCTGGACCTGATATATGTACTAACCCCACACTCCTGTAATTGACCCAGCATTAGAAGCTATCTCAAAGACTGCCAGTAACCACCCATCCATGGGCTGTGATACTTTTGAGGACATCGGAGAGGGCAGGACAGATGACGATAGGGAGGACAATAGTGGTCAATCAGATGAGAACGAAGAAGAAGCACACAACCACCATCACAGTGTCCCCCAAAGTAAGTTTAAAGTATTGACTAGTTTGTTACTCAACAAAGGATCCAGGATCTCAGTCCCATAGTCATGCTCAGACCACCTTACCTTTGGACCACGAGTTTGAATATTCACGCGATGAGGACGATGAGGCTGCTGAACATATAGTCCGAGATCAAATGGTGAGTTTTTATTTTATTTTCTTAGTGTGCTGTCCGCCTCAGTTTCCCTCAGGGTACCTCAGATGTTCTTGCTCAGCACCACAAGAAAAATGGGCAACCTCGCGTCCCTGATCCAGATGTTCTCAATACTATTCGCACAGCCACCGGGTCTCAAATTGCAAGGGATGACTCTAACGCAGATGAACGTACTCACGCCCCTCGAAATTCTTTGAAACAGAAGGGCCAACCTGCAAAACCCTATCAGTTAAGTTACTATGGTCCGATGTGGAGAGACTGCCTCGAGGAGGCCAAACTTGAGTGCTGTGTTACTCATCTGCTGGATAACCCATTTCTGTCAAAGTTGAACAATTTACGTGGCTCTATTACTGAGGTGCTGGCCACTGTTGTTGTGGAACATGGCAATCGTGGGGAGCGAGTTGAGCAAGGTGCGTGTATTCGTAGCCTGTTGTCATTGCTAATGATGTTACAGGTCAATGGCCCAAAAACAAAGTACATATGGCAAAGCTGGTAAGTATCCCACTTTTGTCCTGCCTTGTGCTAACCATACCACCTGTGTCAAGCTCCTGGATGATATGTCGACTTGGTGAGGGGAGCTCAAGAAGATCGCCATGTCTATTGCACATTCATTCTATAAGCTTCAGTGCTACTCGAGCGGTGAGGATGACCCAACTGCATATGTTGAAAGAACGGCTGCTGCACTGTTAAAAAAGTCGATGTTTTTAAGAGATGGTTTCGATGAAAATGTAAGTCGACCCACAACTGTGAATGATGCTGACTTTTTCTTCAGGGTAAAACAAGAAACTTTGCCCATCCCGCTCTCAAACAGCTCATCATCGACTTCTTCTACACAGGCACCTATTGTATCACACAACAACACGCTGATGTTTTCTGCCACCGCATTCCTTTTCAGTGTCTTGCCCTAGCTAGCACTGCGGTAACTTTCGGATGTTTTATGCTGGTTCACATGCTAACCACAGTCATTTAGTTCAATTGTGTCCTTGACAGCCTTGTGAAGGATGGTAGAGGCAAGCAAATGCCACTTTTCTCGGGGAAGAACGAACTTGGTACCATTTATTCAAGTATCCTGGGACTTATCGAGAAAACAGCAAAGGACTTGTATCATGGCCCGTGACTTCAGTCACAACTTGTGGAGTGGGCGCAAGATGCCTGGTACGTCTGCAGTCCAGCAGCAAAACAGGTTAATTTTAAATTATATATTTGTACAGGAGGGTGGCACAAGCTGTGGATATTGATATCGAGAGGCACAACCATTTGGAGATTGAGCTGGACTAATATGTTGATCACATGCTTGTTTAAATACATCATAATTGATTGTTGAGCTTTTTGTTTTGCAATATTCATCAAGCTGTGTACAACATAATAAGGAGATGACATTAGCCACAGTCCTGTCATCTGAAGGAAACTTGCCAGGGTCTTGAGTATTTGACAGTGCTGGCCAGCCACCCACAGTAACTTACAGTAAATGCAGATGTTGCACAATGTTGTCAAGCCTGGACCAAACTATGGGGCTATGCAGCTGTCCAGTGTTGTCCAGCACTGCACAACTTGTTGCCAGTTTACTGATGTGTGCTGTATGTCTCCACCACTTCAGGATCTGGTGCTCAGTCCTTAGAATGGTATTTGAGTCACTGTCTGTCTGGGGATGTTGCTAGGCAGGTGAGTGAATGCAGTTTGAAGTCATTTTAACACTTTCCTCATGGGTATTGTTCTGTAACTCATCTTTGGGGATGCTTGAGATAGACACCCTCAGTGTTGAGGCCACCTCCAACAACACTGAACACGGATGGTGGATGGCAGATACCATTGCGGGTGCCATTGCGGGCGTAGCCATGGATATGACCATTCCGAATCTAAAAACAGTATATATTCAGACTAGAGTAAATTGAAATTCCAATCTAAAGCCTGAGTCTTCTTGCCCTATAGTTCTTCCTGTGTGTCTAAGCTTGCCCAGCTGTACTTCAGCCTGTCTCACTTCTATCACGCATGATCCCATGCTTGTTGCATCCTGCACTCATTATCTTAACACTCAGTTGGCTTGCAGACAAATAAAACTCTTAGTTCGAATTTTGATGGCTCTCATCCTCCTGCATATGCATTATACTATATTAGGATTTTGACAAGTTTTTGACACCCTACTTTACCCCCCCGAGTTATAACCATGTTAAAAACTAGTTAATAACATGTAAAAAACTAGGGTAGTTAAAAACATCAGAGTTTTTCATGGAGCACTAGACAGCAACCACCACCTCAGGCACCTCTTTTCAGCACCAATAGATGTCTTACAGACCGATTTCCATTGTAGGCAGTAATACGTCTCTCAGACCCGACATCTTGGGATGTCCTAATCAGGACAGTTTCCTTGGGCGACTACGGCCTCATTTGCGCCTCATGGGCACCTTTTCTCAGCCTCCTCCGCAGCTCATAAGTACCTCTTCCTCTCCTCCTTGTTCCTGCCCTCTGACCTGCCTACAGCCCTCCTTTTCCCCTCTTGGGGGCTTTTTTCTGGCACTTTGTATCAGCCTCGTTTGGAGCTCACCCCGTCTCTAGCTGGGACATTCCCTTGGGCAACTTCGGTCCTCCTTTGCGCGTCTTGGGCACTCTACTTCGGCCTCATCTGCAGTCTTTCCATACCTCCGATTTCTCAGATGGGCCACTCCAGCCCTCCTTGGGTACATCATATCAACCTCGTTTGGAGCTCATCCCGTCCTCTAACCTGGCTTACATATGCATAGGCAACCCGCAGGTAAGTAGACATGTACTGGTTTTACTCTTCATCGTGATGCTTGTGCATCCCCAACCAGGCACCCGTCGGGCTCAGCTAGTGACGCACGGCCTTGGGCGACATTTCGAGAGCCCGAAGCGTCTCAGGGACAAGATCAGAACCAACACAGTCGTCAATGTACCCGGTCAGCCTTCCAAACATCATTATGCCCTTGCGAGACTTGCACAACTGCAATCCACTACCGATGCTGACATGTTGGAGTCATGTGATCATGAAGCTTACTCTACCGATTTCCCATGGGAAAATGAGGCCGTAGATGATTTTGTGATGGATGAAGACTATGTACCAAGCAACACTGACCATAGCATGCAGGATGTGGAGCCGGGTATCAGTGAAACTCATCCAATCATATCAAACTGACGTATTATTCCTGATTTATCTGCTGAGCATTTGTACAGCAACTGGAAATCTCTTATCCCGACTCTTGTTTTACCATTCTTGAACTACACGTCTAGGACGCTGGGAAAACCTCTCCCACCACACTTGCCATATATCTCGCTGTGCAAACAAACCGATTGTGAGCGGAAGGTAACCAAAATTATATGTCTGCTGTTCGACCGTAAGTGATTACTCGCCATAGCACAGAATCTGACTGTCTGCAGATTTTGTCACCACAGAAGTTGTGAGCTGCAAGTGCTCCACTGTTGCCCAAGTTCTTGTCCATGCAGGACTATTCCCCACTGTGCCCTCTCAACCCAGCATGGCCGTTTCTATCCACTTACTTGTGTTCTATCATTCACTTTTTGAGCGGTCCTGTGATGCCATCAATGCCCTCGCTTCAGCACTACATAGTCACTATGTTCAGTGAGGTTTCCGCATGGTCAATAAACATGTATGTTTTGCATCTACATGTTGATTATTTTGCTATGTAACTGCATCACAGAATGAAGCCATACATGAGCCATTTTAACGTGGTCTCAGATTTTCCATGCAATGGTTTGACATACTCCATATGGAAGTTGAACAGAGGATCAAAGTGTCCCTTCAAGTGTGTCATGAATGAGTGGAGGCCTCCAAACTCCTTCAAGTTACCCCCAGAACTCCAGTACCTCATACACGAAACCAGACCAAGTCCTCATATCTGATGACCCCCTCAAAATATGACCTGACCATGCCTATCTCTACCTCCAACCTCATTGCTTCCCCCTCCAAGCCACCATTGTTCTCTGGATACTGTGCATCTATTCTGGTCCAGTGCTGTCCCACATGCTTTGCAGGCACAAGTTTTGGTAGGCCTCTTCCTGATGGCGGTGACATTCATGTTGCCATGGATGGCAACTTCCATCATCGACATTGCTGATCTGCCGGCACCAGTCCTCCCTTCTATGACCCGGCATATTTCCTTCCAAAACATCAAGTGGACGCTATTGGCACCCATATTGAGAAGCAATGGAAGACACCACCAAAGGCACGTAAGGCCCTTGTACCTGATGAAGCTATTGACTCCTGCAAATCATCCTATGAAGCTGCTGATGGGAAAAAGCAGAAGGCCTCTATGGACAGCTTCGATGACATGGGCGTCATGGTGCTCATTTGTTGTCATGACATTCCACTTTTCTTTGCTAACATCAACTCCCCAGGCGAACAGCAGAAGTACGCCATGGCGCTCCTCGCCCATCTCTTCACACTATTGCCTTCGCAAGCCACAGTGGTCGGCTTGTATGATGTGGGTTGCATCCTAGACAGGTCAATCTCACTGGTGAGTGTTTTAGAAGTGTTCTAACTTGCTTCTGACAATCAATGCCCTCTTGAGTATAATATTCTTCCAGAGCAAGTTGCTGCACAGCTCCGATTTGCCACCATGGCAATGCATGCCTACGGTCATGAGTGGGCGTGCCAACTCGGCTACAACCCATGCTTGGTGCCTGGTCTGGGGCTTTCTGATGGCAAAGGCACTGAACGGCTTTGGTCCCGCCTGATCAAGCTAATTGGTATAGAGTGCTCCTCTTCCATAAGGCCCATTTTATTATTAGCTGATAACTGACCTATTTACTTTGGGGGCAGCAACAACACCACATTTGGTTAATTGATCGCCAGGCAACAGCGATCGGCACTGAGATGTGTACGGACCTTGGTGATTGGATCAAGTGGAGGCTTCACCGTGGAGTGCAGGAGCAAGGCAAGCTCGCACAAGATCAGATCAAGGAATGTGGCATTGAGGTGGAGGAGTTGGAAAGTCAGCAGGCATCTCAAAAGAAATCACAGCTGTCTATTCGATCTCGTAAGTCCTTTGACAAAGTGACGGGTTGATTGGCTCATGTTTCGATGAAATAGATGCTCCAGAACAACTAAAAAAAGAACTTGACACTGTATTGGCACTTCAGGCCAATGTGGACACCACTGAGAAGGCTATCCAAACTGCAAAAAATGCCATAGAAAAGGAGAGTACTTCCGATGATACTCTGTCTGCTTTGGGCAGTTTAGAATGTACTCATGGCCATTTGATCGCTAAGGTCGATGTGCTCTATGCATCTCTCAATGTGCAAACCAAGTTTCCAGAGCTTGGGGGCATTGGCCTTGACTTTGTTTGGATACTTCTCTTGGCACACAATTTGAAGATCAACATATGTAAGCAGGCAATAGGTAGTTTCTTTGAATGGGACAAATTGGATCGAGCAGTCGGTGGAGCCCAGAAGGCATTAGGTAAATCTTCGATCTCACTGAATGACTCACTCTGATTTGAGACAGGGATGAAACTCCACCAGCAAACATGGAAGGCTATTGCCAAATGGCAGCCTGCCCTCATGAGTGCTATCTGCAAGTTCAACACCTACTGTGAGCAACTAGCTGCCCTGCATGATCCAGCATGGTCCATACCCCTCCCTACCCCCCTTCCCACCAAACTCAATGACCTTCGAAATCACCAAGTGCTCATGGAAGACATCTGGATCTCCCCAGCCATCAGGAAAATCCCACGTTGGGTAGAAGATCAAGACGTCCAAGACAGGATTTGTGCTATGCTCAAACGGGATCGAGGCTTAGAAGAACAGTGCCGATTGAGCGTCGAGGCAGACAATCTTTGCCAGTGGTATGGTAATGAGCTTGCATCAGTAGAACTCGCACTCCACATCCCTGAAAGTAAGTGACCCATTCCTGTATGTCGCATTTGATTGATAGATGTTAGATGAAATATTCTATTTTGCCCTCCATGAGCATTGCAACATATGCTGTCCTTGTCTTCACATTGGTCAAATCCACTGGCCTCGAGTTCTCAATTCAACAGCCAAACTAATGGGGCTATTGTCCTAGCTGAGAGACTGTCAGGTGGTCATCCTCAAATCTCATTCTTCTGGCTTACTCCCACAATTGTCAACGTTCAAGCTCCGGAAGAAGCCCCAGAAGAAGCGCACATGGATCTGACTGATATTATTGGCCCACAGGAAGCAGCATGTGAACTGGAGAACGAGGTCTTTGCTGACCTCTTGTCAGAGGAGCCTGGACTTCTCGAGGAGGATGCTGCGGATGGTGAGCCGACAATCACTGTGACCATCCTTTGGGAACTCCCAGAGGTATGTTTGATCTTACTTTGTACCCTTGACACTGATAGTCCAAATACCAGAATGTGTCACATAATGCACCTACCTTGTCCCATATTAGACGGCCAGACGAGGGTGATATTCGCCCGGGTCTGATGGGCCAGCAGACGGGGAGCCTGGGAAAGACTGTCACCATGTAACACGGGCGGGCTGAACATTAGAGTATTGTCACTATGTGATATGGGTGGGCTGTTGTGTTGTTTAAGGATACATATCACCATGTCATATGGGCCAGCTAGGATGCTACTGTACTGCATCTGAATGGATGGGCCAAGAGTTTATTGCATTGCAAAGGTAATGGTGAGTACCATCAACTGGTGCGGCATCTGCCAGTTAGGCAGTATTTGGGATTATTAATGAGGGGTGCAGGGACTGGGATACCCCAGGGTCACTACACCTGCGCGGACTCACTACACCTGCGCGGACTCACTACACCTGCGCGGACTCACTACACCTGCACAGACTCACTGCACCTGCATGGACTCACTGCACCTGCGTGGACTCACTGCACCTGCACGGACTCACTGCACCTGTGCAGACTCACTACCCATGTGTGGACTCACTACACATGTGTGGACTCACTACACATGTGTGGACACACTGCACATGTTTGGACGCACTACACCTGCGCAGACACACTACACCTGCGCGGAATCACCACACAGGTGTGGACTCACTACAGATGCGCGGACTCATTGCACATGCAAGGATTCACTGCACATGCTTGGATGCACTACACCTGCACGGACGCACTTCACCTGCGCGGACTGACCACACAGGCGTGGACTCACTACACTGACTGACTACAGATGCGCGGACTCACTACACAGGTGCGGATGCACTAGACCTTGGCAGACTCACTACAGATGCACGGACTCACTGCACATGGGTGGACTCACTGCACATGTCCAGACTCACTATGCATGTGCTGATGCACTACACCTCCGCGGACTCAATACACATGGATGGACTCACTACACCTACACGGACTCACTACACATGCGCGGACCAAATGGTCGGAAGCACTACACCTGCACGGACTTACCACACACGGGTGGACTCACTACACTCCGTGGACTCACTACACCTACATGGACTCATTACATTGCGCGGACTCACTATACCCCTACGACTCACTACACCTGTGCAGACTCAGTGCACCTGCGCGGACTCACTACACCTGTGCGGACTCACCACATCCGCACGAATCACCACACCTGCATGGATTCACTACACTGCGTGGGCTCACTACACCTGCGTGGACTCATTACATATTCGTGGACTCACTACACCGAGTGCAGACTCATTACACCTGTGTGGACTCGCTACACCCGCGTGGACTCACTACACTGCGCGGAATCACTATACCTGCACGACTCACTACACCTGCGTGGACTCATTACACTGCGTGGACTCACTACATATGCATGGACCAACTGCTACATGCCACTACAGGAAACAACAAGCCCAATCTGACCACAACAAGTGCACCACACACGCGGGGCATTCCATCCATTCACTACCACAGCAAGAATCCATGTTGTATGTGTGAAAAAGTATGTACAATGATGTGATATAAGTAAAATTATTGCATACATGAACAAGTGCAAAATGAAAGGTAAAGAAGTATGAAAAATGTTCGACAAACTAAGGTCAAGATAAAACATGTAACAAATAAAATGATACCTTCAAGTGGTATCCATATTGTCACTTGTTTCACCCGCTACCCCCTCGCCATCCGAAGCATTCCCCACTTGTGTTCCCTCCATCAATTTCGAGGCATCATGATCTGGAGCACTTACCATGATGACAGGAGGCGCGGTCATGGCAGGACTCTCCTCAGCATCAGTGTGCTCACCAGTGAAGAGTTGGATAATGCGAGGGGACACGTATCCAGGGGCGGCGGGGACAGTCGATGGAACAGTGGATGAAGTGTTGAGCCACACACTATCATCCAGTACCAGGTCCACGGGAACAACAGGTGCTGCAGCTTCTGCGGGGAAAGGAATGGGTGGTGGGGAAGGCACACGTTGCTGCGGTGATGCGGGCAAGAGAGATGGAGAGGGGCTGAGGTCTGGTCGTAAAAATGGTGACGGTGGGTCGGTTGGGCTGAAACACTGCGGCAGTAAGTTTGCAGCAGGTACAGCGGGAATGGGGGGCTCAGGTTGGATGTCTGCATTTGCAGAGACAGTATGCAGCGGAGAGGCGGGTTGCGAGTGTTCAGTTTGGATGGGGGGCGGAGAAGTTTGCGTAGTGTTAGGGAAGACCTTGACCCGCATTCCTTCAACGAATTCCCGCAAAGTGTTGATTTCCTTGAGAGCTTCTTCGAGGTGGGCGTCCCTGGCAGCCTGGGTTTGTTTCACGTCGACCAATTCCTCCTTCAGCTCGTCGATCTGGCTCGAACATTGTGTACACCCGCTTGTGTATGACGGCGTTGTAGGCGGGTTGGTGCCAGATTCATCATCCGAGTGCTGACTCGCTTCTCGTTGGCGCTTTTTGCCCAACCATTTTGGTGTGACTATCACCACTCCATCGAAAACTAGTTAGACGTTCAGTACACCATGAAATAAAATTGAGATCACTTACTTTCGCGACCAGATTTCGATTGCTGTGGTGCCACACTGGTGCTGCGAGCCTTCCGTTTGCGAGAGACCTGTGGCGCATTCGTCCGAGGCGGTTGCAATTTGGATGGCCCAGGAGATGGCGACTGGCGACGGCGGGTTTTGGTTGGGGGTGGGCGGGATACGGAACGTGAACGACCACGCTTTGAAATGACGTGGCTGCAGGCATGCTTGGTGTGCATGCATTGATAGCATGCACGCCCATCTTCTTTCACACCACATGGAAGGGCCCGCCTGATGCAACGATCGCAGCGGGCAGAGTCGACAACTGTCGGATACTCCGCGGATGGGTTGTGGAGGTCGTACTTTGCGTTGCTCGGTCGCGCCACGGTAATTGACTTGTCCGCTTCCTGGTCACTGTTGACACGTGCTACGGATTTCCCTCGCGTCTTCATCGTCCTTGGTTGGCTACGTGGACGGCTCTGCGCCCGTCTTCCCCTTCCAGTCTGTCGACCCCTCACATCTTCCACTACACTCGGCTGCAATGGACCATCAACCGGGGTACTCACGTCAATTGCCTTCTCTTTCCCTTTATCCGCACTCCGCTCTGTTTCGTCTTCGACGTCTCCAGTGTTTGCGGCAAGTGGCTCACAAGCAGCACCGCGGTTTGACCATGGATGGTCAGCGACAGCAGACGCAGGCCGTTGGAGAAATTCTTGCCAATTTGGCCACATCGTGAATGGGATGGCCGGGTCATTCAGGTCGCGATCCATGACAATGAGCATGGTGGGGATGCTCAATCCGCGGGGTAACTGAGCCACAATGGCTCGGACACGGTTCTGTATTTTGTCAGTAGTAATAAGCTAAATAGAGTCCTTTACGCACCAGCTGAGCCCATACAAAGTGGTGTGCTTCCATCCAAGCAGCCACATCACTGTTGGTCTTGATAGCGGCCAAGCGGGTGCTGATCAGCACGGTCACATCTGCAACAACCTCAGAAGGTGTAAGAGATGGAGGGGAGGCGACGGGAACGTTGTTCTCCATGGGTGCAGACAATGGGGACGGTTGAATAGACATGGTAGATGGTAATGGGAGGGGTGAAGACTGGTGGACACAACTGAAGCTTGCGGTGAAGGTGCGGTGAGGGAACCGTCCCGCAAACAAGATGGCTCATGTCCCAACAATTCTCACGCTGTCAATCCATAATTGCCATTTAGGGAATCATTATATTCCGCTCAATGCATTCCAATGATCCGAACAATGCAATCAATTAGCTTAACCGCAATCATTTCCCATCCTTGCACTAACTCCGCATCGCATATTGTCCCACAGTTGAATCACCCCTCAAGATTGTGCAAGGCTAAGGTCGATCCACCCTCAATCACTGTGCATATATCCACTTATCATGTTCCACACAACATGTGCATCTTGTTCAGAGCCCTAGATGACACCATGTATTATGCGGCCATCATTTCCCGCGGTGGAATGATTACCCACGATCAATGAAATGCACAACAGTTTGTATAGTTGGATCAATGTAATTTAGATGAATTTGAAAGGTGATTGTGGTTACCCTGTTCCCTGCTTGTCAAATGAAAGACCTCATGCCCATTCACTTGCGGGATGGTAGCAATGAGGCAAGAATGAACGATTAAGAGGATTGATTCCCCACAAACCAGGGTTCAGTATGTTCCATATATGGACTTACAATAATCTATTGTAAACCTGGCTATGATCCAAGATCCCTGGTCATGTTCAGGAGGACCAGCGCAATCATTTCCCGCGGTTGTAGCCACCGCGGTTAAATAAGCACAGAAAAATAATTATTTTTCTTTTGTATCAAGCTGCACAATTTTCTTTTAGAGTTAGGTGAAAAGTCCACGCTGATAATTAGTACCACGGTTGATTTTGTGCTTGCAGAATTCCCATAAATGTGAGCATTCATTTGGACGTCCGCCTTTTTGGCGCTGTCAAATGTGGAGGTTTGCCTGATTAGTAGAATAATTATGTTCTGCACTGCACATCGGAGTGATCTTTCCCAACAATCCATTGGTGTCCTGTCCCAGTTATGTTCCACTGTTGTATGACTTCCAAGCATTGCTGTTGTAACTATCAATTAATTCACAATGGTCAGAAATTAGTATTATTTTAGAAAAGGTCCGCGGGTGAAAAGTAGGAACACGCAACTTGGGAAAAGGGAGCAGCGGAGTGGATGCCAATGAGGTTGCGGGGTGGTAACAATGAGGCACAAGTGAACCTTTAAAAACAACCCTATTCATTTTGGAAATATAAAATATTTTCTTTTACAATTTATCTCAAACAACTTCTCCCATTCCCGCTATCATCCGCACTCTACAACTCACTATGGGCCCCAGTAAAAATGTAAGGTTTATTGATGGCGGGGTGGCTGACTCTGGTGAGTACCAGACTAATACTGAGGCATGCATTCTAATGCATGAGAATTCAGGCCTGCTCGAAGGGCCTGGCTGGGTGCCGCCCGCAAAACCCCCAGTGGTGAATGATTCCATGGATGTTGATGGCGACAATGCGGGACACCCCACCACATTGCCAGAGTCTTGTCTCAATGAATGGAAGCCACCAGCCTTGTGTCCGCCTTGGGTATGTGAGGAAGGCTGGACACCCCCAGCACAACTACTGCAATTCAATGCAGTGAGTGCCGCGATGTTTTCGGGGACATTGTCTTGTGCACAGGGCGATGGTTGGACTCCGCCTCCAAACCCACCACCTTCACTCTGACCAGGCCAGGCACCCACACGTCTGGTAACCTCCCCAGATGAAATGATCTGGCCACAACAGTTCTCTCCCGAACATACCCCAGGAAACAGTAGGCATAGCCCAGCTTTGACACCCTCCATTGTTAACACCCTGATCTTAGTCAACTCAGCAGATCACTCAATGTCCACGGATTCACCTGGTTTGACGGTTCCAGAAAATCCTCCACAGCAGTCGCGCACATTAGCATCCCGAACAGAGAACACACGGGATGTGGTAGAGTCATCCGCGGGACAATTCCTCTGTTCCCCCACCAGTACCACTGAAGATTATGAACAAACCGCGCCACTGCCCACAAATGAGTTACATGATTATGATGTTATCAACATCAGTGTTGATGGACCACACTATGGGCCCGACCACAGGCCACGATATCCATCCCCTCCCCTTGTGTCATTGTCTCGGGGTGATGAAGAAATGGCTCATCAAACCCATGTTCGAGCTCAAGGTAAGTACACCCTGTCACGCATCCAACATTTCTAACCATTTTACAGAGCAGTGGCAGAGGTATTGGGATCATGACGACACTGGCTCCCGCAGCGAAGGTAAGTCAATATTTCATTTGGCTAATCTCGGTATCAAATCTGTTTAGATGATTGGTGGCGGCATATGTACATGCTGGCTCATATGGACACTGTAACAGTGGAATTTGATACACTGTGGGACGAATGTGAGTGCTACAGTCCCTTTTTGCAACATATTACTTACAAAGACTTAGTTGAGGCCGCATGTGGAGTTGGACTCCGATTTTACAAAGGCCACTGGCGGCCATCTCCCACAAGGAAGGACTTGGATCAGCCTTTGTTTTCGATATGCCAACATGCTTATTGCAGAGACGTGGCAGTGGCACCAGTTACTTACACATTGGGCAACATTGGCACATTTCCGCGATGGGCTCCGCCGCGGGTCAGAGCTAGGGGCAGGAGAGTCAGATGACTCGATAGGTGATGGGCAGGACCTTGATGGATTGATAGACCTGGACCCCGATGCATTGTAAACACATTTCATTCCCTGTACGTTGTTATGTGCCAAAAATGTATATTTTATGGTATGGAAAGCCCTGGCCAGTACAAAAATTATTTATGTCTCTTTCTTGGGCTTGGAGTGGGGATATCTGCATCTGGTCTTGGGGGCACTTTTCTTTCCCATGTGGAGCATCTCTTCTTTTCTGGATTGCTTCCACCTCCGGCATTTCCATTGCGCAATTCATTGGGATCAGATAGTGCTGCGGATAGTTCCATAAGCAAAGGTTTGCAATCACTTTGACACCGCAGCTTACCCGTCTGGTCATGTGGTATGTCATCCTGGGTATTTGCAACACGTGCATCTATGGCTATAAAGTATTTATCCTGTTATATTTTCAGGACTAGTATTCCGCACCTTTTCTCTTTACCCACGGCTTAGGTCTGGTTTGCACAGTGCCATTAGGGTCATCGCCTAGCTATCAGTTAGACTTTCTCCTGGAATTTGATTTATTCATGTTACCTATTTTCTTCCTCCGTGCTGGAGCGGGCTGTAGTTGACCAGTTCCCGCGGTTCCTCCTCCAGACATTGGTTGGTCTGGATTTTATTAGCTGATGGATTATTTTCAAATGTGTTACTTACTCCCATTCACGTTGCTGACTTTCTTTGACTGGCCAACTTTCCCAACGTTGCGGGTACACTGACCTGCCGAAGCAGTACCCGCGGGAACCAATCCTAATGCAGAATGAGAGGACTTGGCTCCCACTGGCCTGATACTCACGGCCATATTATCTGCAGGATGTCCACCAGAGGAGCCACCACTTTCGCCATGATCTGAATAATATTTAGTGGATAATATCTGTTTACCTGTATCACATACCATCTGCGGGAATTGATCCCAGTGCAGCACCATCGGAATTGGCACCCGTGGGCTTCTGACCCACGGCCATTGTATTTGATGGATGTCCAATGGAGGAGCCGCAATTTTTTCCTTGGCCTGAATAATGTTTAGTGGATAATATCTGTCTGCATGTATCACATACCATCCGCGGGAATTGATGCTGGTGCAGAACCACTGGGCATGGCACCCATGGGCTTGTTACCCGTGGGTCGACTACTAGGCCCCTGGCCTTAATAACATTTAGCTTATAATACCTGTATATATGTATTACTTACCACCTCCGTTGCCATCTATCCGCTGTGCTTTCTTTGGCGGGCCTACCTTGAATGTTGTGGGACCTGTGGGTGCCTTGCCAATATCGTTTCTGGCTTCAGTATCTGCCTCCTGGTCTTCCTCGCTATGCTGTGGGTCCTCTTCATCAGTAGTGGTATCTGTTCAATCCATCAGCAATTGTCATTAGAACTAGCCAATATATAACCTCCTGCACGTCTCTTGGACTGGGCACCCGCGGACTTTTTACCTGTGGGTCCACTACTTCTTCCCTGGTCTGAATAATGTTTAGTCAATAATATCCGACCCTATGTATTACATACCACTGCTATTCCTGTCTGTCCAACGTGCATTCTTTGGTGGGCCGACCTTGAATTTCGCCAGACCTGCAGGTGCCTTGCCAGCATGGTTTCTGGGTTCAGTATCAGTTTCTTCATCTTCCTCGCTATATTCTCCGTCCTCTTGATCGTCAGTAGTGGTATCTATCCAGTTTGTCAGTAACTACCGCAGGACCCAGTCAATATATACTTTCCTGTGCGTCTCCTTTTCCTAAACTCTTTGTGGATGGCTCATTGGGTTTGCTGACCACAGGCTGTGTTGATCCGTCCGATTTTATCCACATCTTGAATTTAAAGATGTCCGCAGGATTGGTATCCTGCCGGCCTTTCCACCATTCCAGGATTTCCGTTACTTCATTGTTGTTAAACCGGGTTGGTTCTTTGAACGATACGTGGGAGGGAAGATAGTGGTTTGAAATGTAGGTACTTGTGTCCTCCGCGATTGCACCCCAGGGGATGGATGACGACGCCCGCCCACACGCCTTTCCTGAGGGGTGCAATATGTATATATCATTGAAAGCTGGTAAGGGACTTACGGTAATGGTAGGCCACAAATGCCTGCATGACATCTTTCTTCTCTTGGGCAATCATGTTCAATATGATTGGGATCTGTGGTGTACCATCATCTCCCATCGGGAGTTCTGCCTCTGGCTGCTTCTTCCCCTTTCTTACCTTTGTCCTCTGCAATGCTTCCTCCTCTCCACTTTCCTCCACATTGTTGTCCTTGTCCTGGCCGAATAAATCAAATACATACCTGGACCACCTTTTCTCCATCCTCCCCCAATCGTCAAACCACCTGCCACTCCCTATCTCATCATTATAGTCATGACTGCATATTTCAGTGTGGAGATTCACTTTCTGTTAATGAAAACTTACAAGCTCATCATAGGGTCCCCATCGGATCCTTTCCACGCCGTTATCACCACCACCCGGGTCCTGCATTGTTTCCACATCTCCTCGGCAAACTCTCTTACATATTGTTTACCCTTTGTGTCTGCGGTCCTAGAATCTGGTTAATTGAAGCATGATATGCAAATGCGTCACCCACAGGCTCTGGATATCCTCAGTTGGGTGTGCTTCATTCCACTCCTTTGCAGTCCTTTCTGCCTCCTCCCATTGCTCTGCGGACATCCTTCTTATCAGCTTGTCCACCGCCTTCTGATATTTCCCGATGTACCCTGCACTCCCTGATTTGTGGCCAGATTTCTCTAACAACTTCTTTATTTGCTCTTTCCTCTGCTTCATGATCACCCCGCATGCATTCCATTTCTGGCCATAGGTCACCAACTTCTTTCAGGAGCGAGTGCTGGAATTGTTGTAAAGCCAATGCTGAATTGCCTACAAACATAATTTGTGCTATGTATGCTTCAAGACCAAAAAGAACACTCACCTTTTTCTTGGTAACCCACTGATGGGTCTTCAGAGTCTTGTTGGGGCCCAACCTATGAATGGTGTCACTGATCTTTCTCAGTACCGACCTTTTTTTGGGGCTTGTCCCCCTCCATCCAGGACTTAAGGTTCTCCTGGACAATGGCAATCTCATCATCTCTAAGGGGGGTATTCCCTGGTGCTGTGGAGTGAGACTCTTCACTAGAGCTGGCATCCTGATACTCTGGAGTAGCCATGGAGGAGTTGTGGTTGCAGTCCAAAGTCTCAATTTCAGGGCACATACTACCAGGTTGTTGAATGAAATTCACGCGGTCAATCTGTTCACATGTCATTTTGACCCTTTACCCCACCTTACTATTTGTCACAAAGTGCAATGCCAGCATGGTGGCACCTGCCCATGGAATCTCGGTTATCAGCAGATCCCTGCTATATATGTCTAAGTGCTATTTTGGTCAAGTCATTTCGGACAAACATTCTTTTGGCTATCTGGAGATCTTATGCCATAAATGGTAAGATTGCCTTTGTGGCTGATCCGAGTTTGGCAGCAATGTTGATCAGAGTCACAAATTCCGAACACCGCAGGTATTGCAATGAGGCAGTTTGAGTGCAACATTTTCACTTGGTGTTGGCTGGTATCCATAGTATCATGGTGAAGCCTAAAGTCACCAAAGTCGGTTCTACACCAGCAATCCATGTCACATGGAAGACAGTAAGATCAGGTGGGCAATACAGAGACAAGATTGTGAAGGTTCCTCCCCGAAAAAAGGCACACATTGCAAGGGAGAATAATGAATCACCCTCCAAGGCAGGTGTGTCAACCATGGAGCATCCCGGTTTGTGCGGACAAGAAGCCTGGGAATCATATCCAGACATGAATGATGTACCAATGCATGGATTTAAACTGCTGAGGAATCAGGTCTGGCACATGAGTTTACTTTGCACACATTTCTCATATAATAATAGGACCACTACCTCGACCAATGGCTCCAATACAAGGATAAATACTTATCTGTGCTTTTTGACATAGAGGCACCCCCTGAACCAAGAGTGTGTACAAAGTGTGGTGCAGATGGCACCTACAGATGCACTGAGTGTGCTCATAGACTGGTGTTGTGCAAGAAATGCTGCCTTGATGCACACCAGCTCAGTCCTTTCCACAACATTCAAAGGTGGACAGGTGCTTTCTTCAAGGATTTCTCCCTCAGGCTGGTGAGTGCTCTCGTCTTGGTCGGAGACATGGTGACTCATTTCGCAGGTTGGCCTGGTGATTTACCTTGGGCATGGTGGAAAGCCATGTCCGACTGGTGGTTACTTTGTGGAAAATATTTCCAGTGATTGTGAAGAAGAATGGGAAGAGATGAAGGAGGATGGATGCCCCCCCCATCTGGTTAAACCAAGTGACAGAAGTTGCTTGGCCGTGGTCCATACCAACGGGGTCCATTTTTGTGATATCCGGTTCTGCAGCTGTGTAGGTTCTGAGGAATCCCACATGCAGCTGATGATGACTGGCATGTTTCCTGCCACAATCACGGAGCCCAGGACCGCATTTACCTTCCATGTTCTGGACGATTTCATCAGGGACAATGTAGAGTGTGGTACAACCACAATGAACTACTATAGTAAACTGCAGAGGGTCACATCAAATGCATTTCCTCATTTGGTTCCAGTAGGTCATTCCAATCTTGCATTTCTGCGGGAATAACAGATGGGTTATTATAGGATAGGTACAAGGAATTACTGAGGGTTTCCAGGGTCTGGAGGCTGCTAAAACTGCTCAAATGGCAGGGATTTCATTCTGGATCAGTGGAACCTGGGCCAGGGGGATTAGTCCTTTTTTGCCCTGCATGTCTGCAGCCAGGGATCAACATTCCATCTGGGGACGATGTAGATCTAACTGAGTAAGTGATTGTGATATACCCCAGTAAATGAAGTTTATCAGTTTAGTTGGAAATATGCCTGCATAATTGTGATGGATGGAAATTTCAAGGCAGAGCATATGCTACTAAAGCACACTGAAAATGAACTTTGGCTCATGGATGGAAAGGGATTTATGGTAGGATCACAACCATACAAGGAATACTTGGAGGGAACAGCAAACCAAGTGGAGGTGTGTCATAAAGTATCTCCGTGGTCCAGAAGATTAAACTCCAGGCAGCAGTCAGACTGTAGTAACCACCGCGTGGTAAATCAGGCCAATGCCAACAGAAGTCAACTAGCTTCAACAGGAATTGGTGGGTGTGCATGTGCAAGGCATGGGTGTTTTGTACCACATGCAATGGTCGACTTCCCAAAGGGAGAGCAGTGAGTCCACAGATCTATCCCACGGTATATATACCAACAACAAGAAAGGCAAGTAAACATGGACTATGCCCTTGTTTATGCAGTCAGGCATGGCACAGATCTGGCTCAGCAGGTCATAAATATTTATGACATCAATTGTCAATACAGCAGAAACCTGCAAAGGCGAATTGAAGGAAACCAGTACATTTCGTTACCATCCAGGGTTGAAATTCAACCCAGGATTGGCATTTGGCATGTTCACGGACACCAAACACAATGCTTTGCTAGGTATGCTCCAAATTTTATTTCCGGGGCAGGAAATGTGGATGGGGAAATTATGGAAACACTTTGGTCATCCCTCAACATTGTATCCCCCTCAACACAGGGAATGGTTACCCCCCATTGGCAGGAAATGTTGGACTTCCAGATGAATGACAGCAATTTTTTGAAGATGGTCTGCATGTGTGAGTCCACAGTGGAATTGCCTTACATATAATCTTATCATCAACACTTTAGCAATGACTTTAGGGAGAAAAATGAAGTCTGCAAAGAAAAATTTGTTGACATTTGAGAATGCCTTTACAATGTTGGATGCGACTGTACCAGAAGATTTGCACCGGATTTGGATGGACCAGGAGACAAAGGCCTTAGCGGAGCAGTTATCCAATCCCAAGGCCATGGACATATATGATGTGCAGTTGGAGAAAGGTAAGCCAAATAATAATGATGTTCAGACCTTTCTAAATATTCCTTCGAAGCACCCACCATTAAATCAATGGAGATGGATCTCATAGAACAATCCGCAGGGATCTCTCCATGGGGATCCGCAACTTGGATTGCATGGGCACTGAAAGTGGAGGAGGCGCAGGTCACACTTCGATTAGATGTCCAGAGGATCGACACCAGGTGAACAGAAAAATAAATGCTGGACATTTTGGGTTGCCATGACAAGCTACAATCCCAGATCAATGGCTTGGTCCAAGCCGTGGCACAATTCTTAGGTGAAGAATGGGATGGACTCATTTTTCCAGCAGATGGAGACAGTGAGGACAACTCTGACAACACATTCTTCTTAACATCCCCTGGAAATGCAGAAGTTGCTGCACTCCCATTACCATTGTATATGGGAATGGATGCTTGTCGTTGATTGGGGCTGGAGGGCCTTGCCAACCAGGAACTACTGCTACGACAGGGCCAGGCTAATGATGCACTGCATGAAATAAGGCTTGCATTGGCTGACAAGGCAGTCCTGTTTAGGACAGAGGTCAGACATAGTAGGAATTATACCATGGTTAGTAGGGCCTGGAAGAAGGTGACCGACACAGAGGCCATGGTCAAGAGGCATGCCGCAGTGTGTCAGCACTGTCATCAACAAATGATCTTAATTGGAGCAAACTCTGACCTCTTGGCTCGCTATCAACCACTGGACAAGAAGGACTTGAGGGTAAGCACTGTGGTTTCAGACCCCAATGCAAGAGGACATTGGCAGGACACCTTGGCATGGTTTTGGACAATGGACATACCCAAGGATATGGATACCAATGACTGGATGTTGGAATGTAAAGTTTCCTTGCAGCAGCTCGCAATGATATTTTTTACTGATTGTAATGTTTAGCCTTTTACCGCGTTCATTGGCTCCGAGCCAAAGCAAAAAGAGACAGGTGGGTGGAGGAAGTAGAGCTGTTGGCTCAAGAAAAAGAGTGGACAAGGGATTTCTTCAGATACCAAGCAAAGTTATGGGAAGGATTGGAGACAAAGGCCAAATTGAATGGAGACCACGGCTTATGTTGCTACTCAGCTGGACAATATGACCTATATAGTAAGTTGGCAGGCCTGTGTTTGTAGTGGTATGCACAGCTGTAAATGAGGATTCTGTGGAAAACATATCCCATGAAACCATTGAATTGGAATTGTCATTGCAGAGGACTTCACCACGGGAAGATTCATTGCTGCGAAAACTACATAGATTACCAGGGTATGTTGAACATATGCAGAGTCTCAGTGTGGGGATGTTGTGGAAATGCTTTGCATTCAACAATATCCTAGCCTGACATAATATATTTAGTGGATACATTGTCCAAAGATGTGTATTTCATGTATCTACGATCTTCCGTGGCTGCTGGTATCATCCATGCTATCCACCCAAATGTCCCACAACATCCACCTTGAATTGGTGTTGATCTCCAACATATCCAACCTTTGGGAATAATGGAAGAGTAACTCACTCTTGGATCGAAGCCTTTGATCTACATCCTTCAGCTGCAGTTCAATATGCGCTAACATTTCCTTTCTTGTTGCTGGCGGTGACTTTTCCATATTGACTAATGTGGGGATTGTGTTGTCCCTCACCTGTGCAATTTAGTGGATAAGTAATATTGTAAACAGTTTAATCTCACATGATCGGCTGGAAAGAACTTGATAGCCTCCTTGATTAAACTGGTGAGGCGGGTGCCATCTGATCTTGCTGTGACCGCGGGACCATCGTGTTTCCACCACGCATTTGGCATTGGCCCAGTGATCACAACATGTATTTCATTTGGGTGAATGCAGAAGATGTTGATGTTGGAGAGCTCTAGTCGCAAGTCCTCTGGTGTCATCTCATCCACAGAGACACATTCCAACACTCAGGCTGCAACTGCTGGGAGCCACATGACAATGTTGGCCCTATTGCATGCCCCAAGAATGCATTCCAGTGCTGCCTTTATTAGTGGTCAGGATCTGGAAAGTGGTATGAAACATAATGGCATACCACTTCTCCCTGAACATGATCATACCATGGAATGGAATCTGGTAGGGCCCCCTCTCCAGACGTCTGCAATGTGCAGACAAAGCATCGGAATCTCAATCCGAAGTACTGCAAGGTGAGCAAGAGTTGGCAGGAAGTAACTGTAGCCATTGATGTGCGATCAGGGATGTGGGGCCTATAAATATAAGAGCACTGCTAGTATTCCCATGTTCCACATGTTATTGTTCAAGATATCCTTACATTCTGCAGTGGTGTAATGATGGACTTCCGCGGTTGCTTGCAAAAACTGTCTGAGTCTAGTCACAGTGATATTATCAGTGCTGTCACTGTGCCACTGAGCCTTGTAATAGAACTATCTTAAATGATGTATCATGTTCATGTTTCCATTTAGTACCATCTGCAGTTATTCATAACTCCCTCATGCAATCCGCACACCGCATTGCATTTCCAATGTGTACCATCCGTGGTGGTGTATTGGCATAAGTCCCTCATGCAATCTGCATCCCTCATCAATTGTACTGGTGTATTGGCATATTTCCCGCTAATATCAAATGCAACTGTGGTATGGTGTGATTTCCACTGTCACCACCCTGCTCAGACATGTAGTACCATCACAATGGATCATCTTCCATCCCTTGATCCGTTATGACCATTTACATAAAATGCTCAATCTCCACGGCTTCATATGAGTGAGTATATATGTCAGCACACTGGATCCATTCCAATTGCTGGTCCTTTCTGCCATGGCTCCACCCACCCCCATATTGGCTGATTACCATCTTGCTCAAAGAGTAGCACTTTACATGCGCCAACACTTCTGCTTTGAGGCCTTTCCGCTGTCTGACAACCCTGCACCAGAACCTCTTTTTGATCTGCCAGTGGATACCGCGGTTGGCATGAATCACATGGTTTCCATGTTGGTGGCTGCATACAACAATCGTAGTGAGTGTCCTCATTGGACTTCCGCAATCCTTTCCACCATCCATCCAACAGTGCAATCTGGTATTGATATTATCAGGCTGGATGAAGCCTTGGCTCCAATGGAACCTGGATCCAACCTGGACCAGGAGGCGTGGCTTGTCAAGAACTTTCCCTCATCAATTACGGGGCTTGTGGACAAGCCTGCTATTATCCTTGGTGAGGGTGGAACTATTGTTCTGTGGTACATTCCTGGTGCTATTGCCCGATCAACACAGGTGACATCTGCACTTGATTATTATGTAACTTATTGATTTGTATTTTAAGGACTGCATATTTCATGCCATGTCTTCCCTCCAGGATCCATTGGGCAGCAGGATCTTGGGCCACACATGGAGGACAATGCCGCAATACTTCAATAATAAGGATGGCCAACTTGCAGGGTGTTTGGAATTCTCGCCAGCCAGACACCAATTACGCCACTCAGTAAGTTACATGGGCTTAATTTTTGCAAACACTCCATGTTTGAATAGACCTGTCATGACATGCCAACAATCTCCATGGACCTGGACACAGAGTCTGGGTACCAGTGGCTGGTGGACATGACATTCCCTGCTTCCATTATATCGGGTGTGCTATCCATAATGCATCCGCAACTGTATGATGTGGGTATGCGTGGGATTGAACTTCTTGATGATTGGTCCTGCAAGAATGACCCTAGAATGCAGCGTGCCCTCTGCAGGTGGCCCACGGTCTTTACCAATGTTTCCGTCATTGCAAACCGATGCACACCCCTCCACCGCAACCCTCATTCCCGATCTAGCTGGTATGATGTCCTTGTCAATGTCGGAGACTTTGACCATTGTGTTTTGGATCTTCCCACACTTGGAATAGAGCTGTTGTACAGGCCGGGAACTGTGGCAGCATTTTCTGGTAGGTTGCTTAGGCATGGAGTCAATGCTGTTCAGGGGAATAGGTACTGTTTGACCTATTACATGAGGGATAACATCCACCATTGGTTTAATGTGCCAAGGTGTGATTTTATGCAGGTTCAAAGTTTGGAGGAGTCCTTATTGGCTAGTATGTAATGAAGGCTTGTAGCCCATAGGTATTTATGTATAGTAATTTCTTAGGTGATGACTCTGGTGCCCTCCTGCCATATGACTGTGTGTTATGTATTGTGATCACCCATTTCATCCAGGCCAATGACAGTAAGTTGGTGAAGCACTGGATCTATCAATAACAGGCATGGAGGATGACACAGATGACATGGTTGAATCACATAACAGCTCTTGGGCTGCCCTATAGGTGAAAGAGACAGCCAGTGAGCACACCCATATCAGATGGGGAAATGTATCCTCAGCCCAGACATCTACAATGGCAACATAAATGTTGGGCATATCCATGTAATGTGGGTGATGTACTATTCCAGCCCACCCATATAATATGATGTTACAGTTTATGGGCTGTGCTATATAGTATTATGGAGACAACTATTGAGCCCACCAGTATGGGATGGGTGACTGTGTTCTGGGCCCATGCATCGACAACGAGAACATAAGAAATGGGCTGGCCCAAATACCCTGTGGAGGGTAGTATGCCAGCCCACCCATATCATATGATGTTACAGTTTATTGGCTGTGCTATATATGATGGAGACAGGAATTGAGCCCACTGGTATGGGATGGGTGACTATGTTCTGAGCCCATGCATTGAGAATGGGAACATAATCAATGGGGCTGGCCCATGTACACTGTGGAGGGTAGTATTCCAGCCCACCCATATCATATGATGTTATAGTTTATGGGCTGTGCTATATATGATGGAGATAGCTATTGAGCCCACCTGTATGGGATGGGTGACTGTTAGGCTGGGCCCATGCATATACAATGGGAACATAAGAAGTGGGCTGGCCCATATACCCAGGGGAGGGTAGTATGACAGCCCACATGTATCATATGAGGTCATATATCATGGGCTGCCCTATCAATGATGGGAACAGGTACTGAGCCCACCCATATGGGATGGGGCATGTGTTATGGGCCCAGACATCAACAACAGTAAGATAGGCATTGGACTGACTCATGTGATATGGGTGAATTACTGTAACAGCCCAATTATATTAGATGATGTGATACCATGTGGGCTGCCCTATATATAATGGAAACAGATATTGAGCCCATCTGGGATGGCACAAGGTGTTCTGGGCCAACCCATCAGCAATGGGGAAGTATGGACTGGGCTGACTCATATAATGTGGGATGGGTAATATGTCAGCCCACCCATATCACATGGCGTCACAACATCTGGGCTGGCCCATAGGTGACATAGATAGCTATAGGGCCTGCCCATCTGAGACGGGGAAATGTAATTTGGGCCCATCCATCTGTAATAGGAAGAGAGGACTCCATGGGCTGGTCCATATGACATAGGGGAATGAGATACCAGCCCACCCACATCATATGAATTATACACTATGGGCTGCCCTTATATGATGAAAACAGCTATTGAGCCCACACATATGAGATGGGGGAATGCAACATGGGCCTGCCCATCTGCAACATAAAATGACAAAATGGGCTGACCCTTATAACATGGGTGCAATATCCAAATTCGTTTCTTGTAGCATATTGAAGGCAAAGGTTAGTGCACTGATTATAAACCACCACTCCCACATAATGCAGTGGTTATCCATCTTGAGCCCCATCTATCTGTGAATAGATATCCCCCTGCAGGGGCGTGCAGATGTTTTCCACTGAGGGTGCAGGTAGCATATTGAAGGAAGAGGTTAGTGAATTGATTATAAACAACTGTTCCCGTATAATATAATGGCTATCCATCTTGATCCCCATCTATCTGTGGATTGATATCCACCTGTGGGGATATGTGGAGGTTTCAATGAGGGTGCCAGTAGCATATTGAAGGCAGAGGTTTGTGTATTAATTATAAACTGCTCCCACATAATATAATAATTATCCTTCTTGACCCCCATCCAACTGTGGATGGATATCTGCCTACAGGGGTATGTGGAAGTTTTCCAATGAGGGTTCTGGTAGCATATTGAAGGCAGAGGTTAGTGAATTGATTATAAACAACTATTTCCACATAATATAATGGCTATCCATCTTGACCCCTATCTATCCATGGATGGATATCTGCCTGCAGGGATATGTGAAGGTTTTCAAATGATGGTGCCAGTAGCATATTGAAGGCAAAGGTTTGTGTATTAATTATCAAAAACTACTCCCACATAATATATTGGTTATCCTTCTTGACCTCCATCTATCCGCAGATGGATATCTGCCTGCAGGGGTATGCGGGGGGTTTTCAATGAGGGTTCTGATAGCATATTGAAGGCAGAGGTTGGCGGACTGATTATAAACAACTATTCCTGCATAATATAATGGCTATCCACCTTGACCACCATCCAACCGCAGATGGCCATCCCTCTGGCGGGGCATGCGGAGGTTGTCTGTAAGGGTGCTGGCAGGATATTGAAGGCAAAGGTTAGTGCATTCATTATAAACCACCTTTCCCGATAAACATAATGGTTATCCTTCTTGACCACCTGTGGGTGGTTATCCACCTGGGTTATCAACCCGCAAATGGACATCCATTCTGTGGCAAACCCTTGACTGGAATCAGCAGGTTTTGCGCGCTGGTAGCATATACCAGCAAGTAGTAACCTCTGCAGCAGTAATCCCCAGTAAATAATCCTGCAGCAGCCATCCTGTGGCAGTAATCAATAAATTATCAGCACTGCAGCAGCCCTCCTGTGGCAGTAATCCCACAGTAGTAAACCAGCAGTGCTGATAATTTATTAACATGCACATAGTAATATTTGGGCCCACTTGTATGACATGGTGACAACACCTACACATGACTGATTAATCCACCTTAACCAACACCATAGCCCATGCATATCCCATGATGATAATCCAAAGCCATGTAGCCCACCCCTGTTATATGGTGACAGGTGGTCCTGGGCTCCCACTCCACTGGCACATCCCACCTGGGTGAATATCACCCTCGTCTGGCCATCTCATATGGCCTACACAGGTGCATGGGCTCCTATCTACATAGCACATATTATGTAACAGTTGATGGGGTATCAGTCTAATGGTATCTAACAGGGTGGTGAGAAATGTGATATCTTGGACTCTTACTATAGGTGAAAACCCAATTCTTGGTGGTCCACCTATGTTTCAGTTTTAGTTAGTGTTTTAAAGTCCAGTCTAGGACTTTTCAAAAGACTGGCAACTGGACCAGACTGCAACCATTGCAGACTGGACTGCAGTTGCCAGTTGCAGAAAAATCTAACTTAACCAGTTGCCAGTTGCAGGGCAAGCACATGTTAGGTGAGACCGGTGCACAACCGGTCGCAACCAGTCGCAACCGCAACCGGTTGCTTGAAATCATATATGATGTAGTACTATACTTTGGCTATACAAGCTGACTATCAAGTACTACAAGACAATTGTTTCGTTTACATTATCCCACTCCACCAGCTCAGCATCCCTCTTGAAGAGCTCTCAAAAACCATCTAAATATTCCTCTTCAGTGCCTGAGTTCAGACGAGCAGAGTCAACGATGTCATTCCGCCATGCATGTTTGAGTATTTGAAGCTGCTCGAATTTGTCGGCACCCAGACGAGACCGACGGTCTGTGGCAACCTCAGCACCAGCGGAGAAAAGACGTTCGCAGGGGACAGATGTGGCGGGGATGGCACAGACATCCATCGCGATGCGGGAAAGGGTTGGATAGTCATCACAATGAGCCTGAAACAGTTTGAGTATAAAACTAAACATGTGAGGAACACATACCGCCCACCAAGCCACAATATCCGTCTCCTTCGAAACGTCCGTGGGGATATCATTGAGATATTGCCGCAGTTCTGCTTTCCAGCCACCGTTGTCAGAGCATGTTTTTACTTGCAGAAGGTGTTCACGACGGTGGCGGTCATACTCCGACTCAAGTGGTCGCTTGCTGCTGTGATTGGTCGGTGAGCTGGAGGTTACCTTAGCCGTAGTCGATGCCTTTATCTCCCCCCAATAGTCCTCCATGGTCTTCTCGACGACCTTTGTGGCCTCATCGTGCCAGTCCTTGGCATTGGGGTTGCCGGCTTCGCGTTCTTTTCTCTGTTCTTCAGCGCCGCCCCACGCCATCTCAATGTACATTAACTTGTAGTATGGATGGAGGACTAGATAAATGAAATGTTAGAATTCTAACCCAGAAGTGTATATTACTTACCGAGAGCAAGAATATACACGGCCTTCTCATCGAACTTATTATAGTACCTCTTGATCTTGTCAAGTGCGCGTGTGAGAGCTGGCTCATACAGCACATATCTTGCTGAGTCGCGTTTATCCTCCCAAGCCGTCTGAAGCCCTTCAAATGTTGGGATAGCACGCCAAAGAGCTGGTTGATTTCCGTATGAGAAGAGGTGTTGGATGGCATTCGCGTCAGCCACGATTTCTCGAGTGTCGTTGACACGATCCCAATCGGCTGACTTGAGCGTGAAGGCGGTCCATGGGATATGCTTGATGGGTTGTCCTGGGCGACGGATCGAGGTGATTGGGCCAAAAAGTTCATCTGCAGAGCTGATGAACAAATTGATAGGCTTGGAATTGGGTCAGTGATAGTCACACAACAAAGTAAGGACAAAACATACCGTTCGTAGATCATAAGACCGAGCCAACATTCCTTCCGCAGTCCCCCAGCGGATGTTGCTATGGAGTGGAATCTTCAGGGTGACATCGACTCCACACTCCTTCTGAAGGCGCTCGAAGTAAGCAATGCGCTGTCCCGATGCTTGAATCTTGATGGCAAGTGTTCGAATCACCGCAATGACGTCAAGAGAATTGCCAAGGACCCGATTTTGTGGAAGGGTGGGATCGAATTCCCAAATGGCGGTGGTGGTTTCAATGTGGGCGGTCTGCGTGACAATGTTCATGAAGTCCGTGATGGCCAAATTGACGATGTGGGCGAGGCAGGGTAAGCGATTCTGGTCAGCATTGAAAGAATAGATGTGTTGAGAGGTAAGAGTTTGCTCGATGTAGGCACATGTCGTGTCATTATTACTAGTGTTGTCAGCAGTGATACAGTAAAGCTAAGGTAGTATTAGTAGCACTTCAAAAAAGACACAAAGGAACTGACCTTAGCAGACGTGCTACCGATAACTCCAACCCGCTTGCACAAGCCAACAAAGTAGCGGCCCAAGTTCTCTCTGTTGTGTGCGCCGGCGATGCTTTTGAAGGCGATAACCTCAGTATGCAGTGCCCAGTGGCCAGGGCTCTTGCTCTCGATCCAGTGGGCGGTGATGCCCATGAACGACGCCTTTGTTTGGTTGACAGACCAGAGGTCTGTGGTAGTCGAGATGCGGCCTACATTATCTCTCTAGTAGATGTAAGTTAGATGAATGAAGGAATATAGATACAAAGATTCATACCTGGAGCTGTTCTTTGAGTGTGGAAATAAACTTGATGAAGGAATTGTGAATGTAGTTTGTGATGTCGTGGGTTGATGGTAAATCACTAAGTCGAGTGTGCGGACGCATAGCTACTAAGCAATTCCTAAATGCAACTTTATTAGCAACTATTAGGCTCTATATAGTAGAATACTACTCTGTTAGTACAATAGTCCTAAGTATAACAAATATGAAGTTCGCACCTGATCATCACACACCACAAACTCTGCCACCGCCTTCAGTACTGCTTCCTTTGAAAATTCGCCAGGCTTCAACGTCTTTCGAAATCCAGTCAACGTCTGCTGCCCCTCGCTCTCTTGTTTCTTGGCTTCCTTCTTTGCCCTGGCAATCGCTCGTGGTACTGCATGGTGATGTTCCTTCAAGTCCTGCTCGGCACAACATTTCTGATACACCGCATAGTGACTACGGATGTGCTGGCGGCAAGACAAATTGGATCCAACATGAAAGGTCTTCCGCTTCCCATACTTCGCAACATATGCTTCATCATCCCTTTGAATTCATGGTAAGTATTTCATCTCTGCACTGATTGATCATGATCTCACTTGCACACTTTGCACCATCGTCCCTTCTTGACCTCAATTTTACCATCTGAATGACAAAACTTCACATCGCAAGTCTCAGAGAAAATGGTAAGCACGTCCAAAGCCCGTTGCTTCACTTCAAGCATCTCGGGCATTGTTGAGGCAACGCCCTCATCATCATCGGTTATCTATCAGCTAACATCAGCCTTTCAGGCCACATCACGCTTGAAATCTTACCACTTCCTCTTCTGTTGCATTACCGCCATGCCCATGCTCTCTCACTGCCACACTCGAGGCCCTCGACACTGTTTCGATCTCATTCGGTTCTGGGACGGCAACCTCCTCAATGTCAGTGGGTGTTGAGTGACGGGAGGCAGAGCGGCTCTTCTGCTTCAGTGAGTGAGACACTAATACTTCACTTTCCTCCTCTGATTCTTCACTCGAGCTCTGCTGTCTTTTTCGCTTCTTCGGCCTTCTCTTTGGGCTTTGTGCTTTCACATTTTTCGGTGGGCGTGGTTTTGCTATCTTTTTTGATCGTGGGCTTATCGCAACACTCTTTTCAGTCGGATGTTTGTTTCGTGTCGATTTTCTCAAGTCGTCTGGCATGCTGGATGGAGTGGGGTAGTGGGTTTGAGGTCCATTTACTGCTATATACAGACTACATCGTGGTCTACACGTTGTACATCACGTAGCTCTAGAATATCATTGGTCGTGACCAGTTGGGGTAGGTTCAGGACCGGTCACATGTGCAACCGACTGCAACCGGTCATGACTGACCACGCAACCGCCGGCAACCGGTCGTGAGCAGTTGCAGTTGCAGTCCAACAATTTTCTTGAATCTGAAGGTCCGGTCTTGGTCCGGTTCATGCCAAAAAAGGCAAAAAAACCGGACCGGACCGGACTTTAAAACACTAGTTTTAGTAGGATGTTTATTCCATTTCCGATTGGCTGTTGTGGTCGGGCCAGATTTGTGACTGCAGCATTGTTGTCCGATTTGGCAAGTCACATTGTGCAGTATGTACTCACACTCCAATCCCCTGCACATCTGGCATTATCAACTTATTCAGAGCTGATGCTGCTGCAGCTCATCGCACATCAGCAAAACAGCCTTTTTCAGCTACAGACACTACAGTTCCCATGCTTGTGTACAAGTCTGTACAGCCTGGACAGACTTGTGTACACTGTACAACAATACACATATTCAGCATGCAATCTGTATAGCCTGGCCAACATTCTATAGTCTATCCAAGTCTACCAATAAAATAGCTTTTAAGTCTGATTTAATTACTTGGCCACTACTACTAAGTCACTCAGTTTCAAAGTAAGAGATTCAAAAAATATATATTAAGTAAACTAAACAGCACGAAGTACACTAAGAAGCTAAGTACATGTGCCACAGGGCAACCCAGGGGGCTGGCTGGGCATGTTGGCACGTGGGCGTGTTGGCGTTGATCCACTGGGGCTGGAGGAAAGGGGGCCAATCATCGTCGCGACACTGGAGCTGGGGGAGCAAAGGGAAAAAAAATACTTGCTGGGCAAGTTGGTGTTGATACGCTGGAGATACAGCACTGGTGGTCATTGTCGTCATTATTGCGGTGCTGCGGTTGTAAATAAAATAAAATAAAATAAAAAGAAAAAAAACTCACTTGCTGGGTTGGCGTCGATAAACCGGACTGGAAGGGGCTAATTATCTTCACCATCGTGTGGAGCTGGGGGTGCTGGTAGGTATGGGCAGTGGCAACATTGTTGTTGTCATCATCGCTGATGGCTAGTGGTGGTGATGGTGTTGTTGGACAAGGCTGGGGTCGCCGTCCATTGCATGAGGTTGGGACTGGTTGTCATCGTCACTGATGGCTGAGGGTGGTAAAGGCTGGGGCTGGGGTTGTCTGCGTTGTCGTTGTCGTCATTGTTGGCAGCTGGAGGTGGTGGGCACAGCATCATTGTCACTAGCAGCTGGGGTGCTGGCATGTCATCATCATCGCTGACGGCTGGGTGTGGTGGGCTGGTTGTTGTCATTGTCATTGCTGGAGGCTGTGGGTGGTGGGCGCGTTGTCGTCATTGCTGGGGTGGTGCAGGGTGGTGCTGGTGGCCGTTGTCAACATTGAGGTTGGGGTTGTCATGCATCGTGCGTTGTTGCCATCAACAACACTGGGGGTGAGTGTGTCAGTGGTGTCTGCACAACGGGGGGTACTCACCTGTCATGGCCATTGTCATCAGCCTGTTCATGTACATACCTGGGACTTAGAAAGATTTTGAAGCTTTGTGATTACAAATCCAATTTGTAATCACAACACTTCAAAATTTCTTAAGTCTCTCCGACTCTTGACTCTGCAACAACAAAACGAAGGTGAGAGACTGACGTACCACACAGCATTTCCCCGGACCAGCAGTGCCTTATCTTCACTGGCAAACAGCTTGAAGATGTGCGTACCCTTTCGGACTACAACATCCAGAAGGAGGCCACCCTCCACCCTGTCCTCTGTCTCCATGGCAGTATGCAAATCTTCGTTAAGACCCTCACTGGGAAAATGATCACGCTTGAGGTCATCAACAACGTGAAGGCAAAGATCCAAGACAAGGAGGGTATCCCACTCATTACCAACAGCGTCTTATCTTCGCTGGAAAGCAGCTTGAGGATGGCTGCATCTTTTCCAACCACAACACTGAGAAGGAGTCAACCCTCTGTCTCATCTTGTGTCTCCATGGGGGAATGCAAATTTTCATCGAGACCCTCACGGGAAAGATGATCACCCTTGAGGTTGAGTCTTCTGACACAATTGACAATGTCAAGGCAAAGATTCAAGACAATTCCACCAGACCATCAGCGCTTGATCTTCTCTGGGAAGCAGCTTGAGGATGGAAGGACTCTCTCCGACTACAACATCCAGAAGGAGTCGATGATGTGCACCACCCAGCTGCACTCGACAACAACCAGGTAAGTTCCAATATCAATGCAACAGCCCACTGATGCACCCCCAGCGACAATGACTATGGCCCCCTCCATTCCCAGCTTTTCCCGATGACGACGACGCCCAGCCACACTGTATCAATGCCAGCACGCCAGCACTAGCAGGTATACTTTTTTGTCTTTCAAAAAAAAATAATCTTTTCTCCACCCTAGTTTTGCTTGACAACGACAACGAAGACAGTGGCCCCCCCAGCCCCAGCATTTCCTGACAACAATGACAGCCACTCCCAGCTCCAGCCTTGCCCGATGATGGATGATGGCCACTTGCCCAATGATGATGTCCCCAGCCTTGCCCAACAATGACGGCCACACCCAGCCTCAGCACATTGACGCCAATGTGGACACTTTTTATTATTATCTTTGATTCTTTTTCTTTAATACAGTCCAACAATGACTGACAATGACAGCAGCCTCTTCCCAGGCCCAGTTTTTCCCCTGATGACGACCCCCCTAGACCCACCAACCTCTAAGGAGATGATGATAGCTGCCACCCTGAGCCTCCTGATGACAATGAGTGACAAGCCCCAGCCCCAGCCTCACCCAACAATGACAACAATGACCAGCCCAACACCCTCAGCCCCCAGCAACAACTGCAGCCAGCCCTGTCTCCAGCGTATTGATGTAAATGTGCCACCACTGCCAGTAAGCATTTTTTTTTCTCTTATTCTTCTATCTTTAATGTGTCAACACCCCCTCACACCAGCACGACAACAACCCACATGACAGCAATGACCCCTGCAATGACCCATATGATAGCAGTTATTGCCATTGCACAGACAGGTAACAAGTGGCAGGGAAACAGTCTATAATACTTTGTGTATTTTCTGTAGTAAATGATGATTTTTGTGATCTTTTAATTACTATTTGGGTGATTAGTGCTAGTAATTGGCAAGGTTGTCTAGCTTGCCCATAAGTTGTACAGTTCTGTGGATCTCTGTATTAGTAGGAACCTTGCTGTGGAATCTGTGACTCTGTACAACTCTGTCCAAGCCACATAATGCACCTGCATTGTCCCATACAACATGGACAGACAAAGCTGACAATCAGCCATGCTACATGACCAGCTGAGATAGGGCCCAGCCATGGTGCATCCCCATGTCATACGAGTGGGCTAATGGTAAGGTGTTTCACCATGCCATATTGGTGGCTCATGGAAAGGTTGTCACCAAGTAATATTGGTGGGCTGACACACTAGTACACTAGATCAGGATATGGCCTGTGGCAATAGGACCTAATGCAGCAAGGGAGCCATGGCATGTGGCCAGAGGACTATATGCCGCAGGGTAGCCACTACATTCAGGCCGAGGATTGCAGGGGGCTTGCCGCAGCATTTCGGCAAAAGGACAGTAGTAAGTGCTGCAATGTGGCTAGCCTGCGGACTGGAGTCAATAGAAGGGCCTCTGTACCAGTGTCCCATGCTTTGCATTTGGCTGTGGTATTGGTGTCCTGTTTCTGTCAGTGGGCCAGAGGGATGGTGTGTCCTGTGCTTTGCATTGGGCTGTACCTTTGGTGTCCCTTTCTTGTTGCAGGGCCAGCCAAAGAAACAGCATCCCATGCTTTCCAATGGGCTGCATGCATGGTGTACCTTTAAGAATACCCAGCCATGGGATTGGTGTCCCATGACTATGAGTAGGCCCTGGAGCCAGTTTCATCTATTATGTGCAGGGCACATGGCAACAATAGGTACAATGTCCCATAGCATTAGGTGGGCCCTCAGAAAGGTGTTATCTACCTATATGGGAGCCTTGCAGTACACTTCAAAGTGACAGGCTATGAATGCGGTGTCCCAGAGCATTAAGCAAGCCCTCCTTCTGGGGACACCTAGCTAGATGGGAAGGCCAGCTGATATGCTTCCCCTTCAGTATGATTGGCCATAATGTTTGGCCTCCCAATATACACAGCAGGCCCTTAGAACTATATCCCTTGTATAAATGTAGGGCTGGGCATCTGGTCTTCTCTAAAGTAGCGGTAAGCCAGGTGTGGCATGACACAATTGGCACTACATGGCATTGGCAGAACACACTGTCAGCAGAACAAGGCTGTTGGCAGAACACATTGTCAGCAGAACAAGGTTGTCAGCAGAACAAGGCTGTTGGCAAAACACGACTGTCGGCAGAATTGTTTTTTGGGCAATGTTGGATTTGAACTGACGACAACAGCGGCACAACATGTCATCGGCAATCTACCATTGGCATAATAGAATTGCAGCATTACAAGAACGGCACAACATAAATACTGGTAATGGCTGTGCAGCTATCGTGCAGGTGCTGCAATACCTTACCGAGAATCACAAACATGCTGGAGTAATAGCCATGTGGCCATCATGCTTGCATGTGCAGCAATATGGGAATGACCATGCCGTGTGGCAGTGTCGGCACAGTTGTGGACACTGGCATTTTCCACTGACATACTGGCTGGTGGCAGCCAGGCTGTGGTGGCTGTGTGAATAAGTACCGCAATGATAACATTAAATTAATGATGGCCGCACCACAATGACTGACATGTGGCATTGATCCCTTTCTCAAGCTGCAGCTGTGTTAATACATGCCACATCAATTGTTCCCCGAGAGATGGCAGTGCTAGACGGGATAGACACACTCCAAAATAAGGCAAATCATAATGCCGATCCGAGATCCCTTATTATTGTGATGGGACAATGCACTGTGACAGCCAATCACAAGCAATAGAAATGTGGCCATCATGCAATATGAAATGTGGCAGTGTGGTTCATTAGCCGAATTGTCAGGACAATGATTGGTCGGACTTGTGGCTGAATTATTAACCTATATTTGATTTAGTCCACTTTGGTGTGTGACCACAATGCAAACATGTTGTGGTGTGAAATGCTTATATAATATGTTGAACATCCTCCAGGCCGCACGGCAATCAGACCCAGTTCTTCCTCTCAACCACTGCTTTACCATTTCCACATCCTTACAGTCTATATGGAAACTTCAGAAGGTTCTCAGTTCGTCTCCGCCTCATCTGTTCAAGAGGACGTGTCAATGGCTATGTCCCTCACTGCAGAAGAAGTTGTCACCCAGGCTGCTGAAATAATTCAAGGCCAGATTGATGGCTTGAGAAGCACATGGGAGAAGGGTGTATGGTCAGAAGCAGTGTCAACTATCTGGGCCCAGGTGGTGCATGGCAAATTTATCTGCAATCAATCAACTCACTGATTAGGATATGATAGCGTCGGGTCGAGAATGTCCTGCAGGAGTTACCTGCAGGATTCATTATACTGACTATCATTGTTGCTGCCAACCAGTTTATGGAGGCACCAGAGGTGTATGGGGAGACAATGTCCACACTATGGAGATAGTGGACAATGCACAGCAGGCTCTACTCAAATGATAATGAAGTCCTAACTCACTTGAGGTAGAAGGTTCAAACTTGAAGCAATATAATTGAAGGTGGTTTGATAGAATGTAAACTGGTAGAATTGTTATTCTCTACCAAGAGACATGAGAGTATGAGTATTTATACGTCTGAGCTGCGCACAGACCATGTAAAGTAGAAAGTCTCTGAGAGTCCATAAACGGACGGTAGATAAGTACCTTCCTAACATAGTAGTCCTGTGGAAGCTCGTAGAACCTCAAAGAAGTCCACAGTGAGTCATACGTAAGATAAGAGATAATAAACGGTCTAGATCGACCCATAAGAACATTCCAGAAGGAACGTTATCTCCTTATCATGACCTCGTCATAGATAAGTGATATGACTCCAGTTAGTTGGTACTCTCTGATAACCGGTCATGTGACATAGACAATCACATGGAAGAGAAAGAGTCCAGACACATCACGTGTCAAGGCTCCTGAGAAGTCATGTACTGATGACTAAGCACTTACTTTCTCAACAAGGTGATCCTGTCGACAGGGAAGTGGCCTCACTTCCCGGACATCGTTAACGCCATGGACCACAATATCCGGGACCATCCCTGGTTCCAACTAGGCAAGTCACAGAAGAAGGTGGACAAGGGAAAGAGGAGAGTGGTAGAACCATCAGGGAACAATGCAGTGGCAGGACCATTGGGGGTAAAGGAGACAGAGGTGCAAGGGAGTCGTGGCCAAGTAGGTGAGCCCAGCAAAACTGAGGACTCACAAGCAGTGCCAGAAGGAAGCCGTGCCATTGAGGATGATGAGGTGCCTAGGGGCTGCAGTCGCAGTTGCAAGCCAAGGAAGCGTGCCCAATCCGTCGCAATGATCAACAGCGACGGTGATGATGAAGAAGCCTCATCACAACCATGGCCAAAGCGACCAAGGCCAAATGTTCGCAACATGCAGACACCAGATGCAGGCTATGAGTGGGTGGATGACAAGGATCGCTGCATCAAGTGCGTACAGCGAGATCGACGGTGTGCAGCGAACCCAGGCCATGCTTGCTGGCAATGTTGCTGCAAGATTGCATGCAGTATGATGATGGCAGTCAGAGCGAGGTCAAGGTCACATTCACAAGCACCGAGGAAACCTGCACCACGTTGGCATTCACCATCTGCGCCCTCAACGCTCAACCGAGGAAGGTCACAGCGTGCAAAAAGCCAACATAAGACCCCAGCACCAGCAGCAGCCAATCTGCCCAGGAAACCAAGTAAGTTGTTCATTATTCAAACAATTTAATATTATTTCTATTGATATTTGTAACGGACCAACTTTTTATCTTATCTAATCTGCGATTAGATAGTGTTTATCTTATCTCAGTGGACAGCTGTATCTTATCTACCCAGTCTAGACCTGTGCCTCATGCTGTACATGCTGCCTCCCTTGATGTCATTCCGCATAGCCTTAGCTCCACTATGACATCACTTAGCATAGCTTAGCACAGTACGTAGCCTCATGGATAGCCTTGCGTAGCCCTCGTGTAGAGTAGTATATATACCGTGCAATCCAGCACCCAGAGGCTCTCCATTTGTAACGGACCAACTTTTTATCTTATCTAATCTGCGATTAGATAGCGTTTATCTTGTCTTAGTGTACAGCTGTATCTTATCTACCTAGTCTAGACCAGTACCTCGTGCTGTACATGCTGCCACCCTTGACATCATTACGCATAGCCTTAGCTCCACAGTGATGTCATTACATAGCCTTCTGCCTGCACGTAGCCTCATGGATAGCCTCGCGTAGCCCTCGTGTATAGTAGTATATATACAGTGCAATCCAGCACCCAGAGGCTCTCCATTCGAGCTCATCTTGGGTCTTTGCTCTAGATACTCGCATCCTATTCCTCTCAGAGTCTCGCGTGTTAGGGTCCTTGGTGTTCTTTGCCTAGGGTCATCTCACCTGAGCTCGAATCTAACACTCTACTTCGCTCTATCACGCGCTCTCCTAGCCTTGTAAGGAAACTGTACCCGGACTCCAGGGTTAAGGAGCTTCATCTTCATACCTTCCGTTTCGTTCACGGCCAGCCTTTAGTGCCGTTCCCTGTAGCCCATTTGGGTTTGGGAGGTTTTAGCACCACGTCTTTACGTACTGTACACCAGCCCAGGGTCGTGCCTGGTGTCTGAAGAGCGGCGCCCGTTCAAGAGAGGTTCGCAGCCTCAAGGCGATTGAGCTATAGTTACACAGTAGTTCCTGCGTCCGTGCAGAGGTAGACCCGTGATCTGCAGCCACTAGCTGTCTGTACTTTGCATAGCTGTGCCACTGCCCTGACCCGGCGAGAGCGACAGGCAAACAAAGTCTTACGCTTAGTTTAGTGGAACACCTGTGGGGATCTAGTCCCATATAGCATTATTCCTACGTTACCCCTTACGATACCCACCATACCGTACCAGTTTCCCCGCCACCTCGTCGAAGCGCAACAGGAGCGCTTGGCGGTTATCTACGGCCCTCACCCTGACACCGCCGCTAAGGCACAAGAAAGGGAGTCGGCAGTTGAGGAAGAGTTCCAGTTCACCAACGCCGTTGCCGCCTACAGTCGCCTTGTCAGCGACTTCGAAATCCAAGTCCTCCTCGGCCTCCACCGTTCCCTTCCTGTCCCGCCCCTGCCAGACCTCCCTCTCGCTCGCCGCCGCACGTTCCAGTCTTCCCGCCTTCGACCGGTTAAACAAAGACCTACCCCCTACTCCCGTCTCCATCCCTACTGAGTCTGAAGAATGGCAGACATTCAGCAGCTCCTTGCCCAGCTCATCCAAGGGCAACTCGACCTCCAAAACCATATCGCGGCCCTTGCGGCTGCACAGCCTCAGCCTGCACCGCCGTCGCGCAAGAAGGTGGTCGCGGATCCCGGGAGTTTCGATGGCTCCCCTCAGAAGTTCCACGAATGGTGGTCCAAGATCAAGATCTGGATCCAGATCTCGATGGAGGGGGCCACAGATGCGCAGGTCACTGCGGCAGTTCTCTCCCGGCTCACTGGCCCGAAAGCTGGTTGGTGGGCTCAGGTCCGCTTGGACAGCTGCATGGCAGCAGCACACACCCTCGCGGCCGCCGGCCCAGTCCCAGCCGGCCGACCACAGCCACCGCCAGTGTGGCCCACTTGGGACGATCTTGTCGAGGAGATAGAGAGGTTCTTTCTCCCCGGCAACAATGCCGAGTGGGCACGTGCCCAACTACTCCGCCTTCGGCAAGGCCCTAGGCAGCGAATTGATGACTTTTTGGCGCAGTTTGAGGTGCTTAAAAATCAGAGCGGCTGTGTCGACCAGTACGCTCGAGACTTGCTGGAAAGAGCTCTCCAGAGGAAGCTTCTGGAGCAAATCTACATCCAGAACATGAATCGGGAGACCTATCTCCAGCTCGCAGCGTCAGCACGGGAGATGGGAAGAGCTCAGGAGCTCTTCCTGATTAACACGCAAACGCAGGGAACGACCTGTTATTACCAGGGTCAAAATTATTTGTCTTCGACCGCATCCGGGAGTGGTACCCCTATGGATATCGGTGCCGTCGAGACAAACCAGCAAAGGGGTAAAGGGCCCCAATGCTACAACTGCCAATTATTTGGCCACATCGCACGTGAGTGCACAAAGCTGCGCTGCCCTCGTCGTGGGCAACAACAAGCACGGGCAATGCAAGCCCAGCCGGAGGATGACCGGCTGAATGCGGTACGTGGAATGATGTTTGCAGAAATGCAAGCGTTTTTCAGAGATTTAAAAGATTAGAGAGTGAGGACGTGTCGGGCACCCTCGCTCTCGAGTCTTCTTTGGACACAGCAGTTCGTATTTTGGACTATAGACTGTCTCGCGCTACATCTCCTTCTGTTGCTACAATATTTAAGTACCGTCTCGCTTTGCTACGTAGTAAAATTAGTAAAACCCATAAAAAAGTGTCTTCCGTAGTCTCTCCTGTCTCTGTTTCTCCTTCCCGCTACTCTGTGTTAACTGTTGATACTATGGACTGTGACTCGGACTGTACTACACCTTCTAAGGGGGTCCCTGCAAAGGGCTTGGCGCCGGAAGTAAAATCGAGCGTGCTTAATTCCCGATCAAATAAAAACAGTTTCTCTTCTCCTTCTTTGGCATCTAAGGAACCGGAAAGTCCCGCCGGCACCTTGGAAGTTTCTTTCGACTTGCGAAGGTCCTTCACAATGGAACGTGAAGTGACGGTACCGGTCCGCATCCGTGGACCGCTTAATGTTATTGAAGTAGACGCCCTGCTAGACAGTGGCACTACTGGTTGTTTTGTCGACAAGAGCTGGGCTCTTGATCGTCGGCTTCAGTTATCTAAGCTGGTAAAACCCGTCCCTGTGCTTAATGTAGATGGCACCAGGAACCAGGAGGGTGATATCACGCATTATGTATTGCTTACAGTCGGTATTGGGAAACATGCTGAAAAGCTGTGGTGTGCCGTCACGTGCCTTGGAAAAGTTCCCCTTATCCTTGGCCACACCTGGCTTCAGAAGCATAACCCCGATATAGATTGGGTTACTGGCAAAGTTAATTTAACTCGGTGTCCTCCTGAGTGCAAGTCACTCTTGGAGACACGCTTTGCTAAGTTATTACGAGGAAACGAATCTCAGGAAACTTGGGTTCAAGCTTTGAAAGCTCATGAATCAAAGGTCGCTATTGATGAGTCGACCCTAGAAGAAGCTCAGAAGCAAGTACCTAAGGAATACTGGGAGTTCCTAGGCGTATTTAGTAAGAAGTCGTCAGAGCGCATGCCGCTTAGAAAGCCTTGGGATCATGGAATTGATCTAAAAGAAGACTTCCCACCCAAAAAGGGAAGACTTATTCCGCTCTCTGTTGATGAACAGAAGGAAGTCGAAGCGTTCCTAGATGATCAGCTTGCAAAAGGATATATTCGACCTTCCATCAGTCAGCAGACTTCTCCAGTCTTCTTTGTTCCCAAGAAGGATGGCAAAAAGCGCATGGTACAGGATTACCGCTATATAAACGACTGGACAATTAAGAATAATTATCCACTACCGCTTATCTCTCAGCTTGTTGACAAGCTCAAGGGTTGTAAGCTCTTCACGAAGATGGATCTTTGCTGGGGCTACAACAACGTGAGGATTCGCGAAGGCGATGAGTGGAAAGCTGTGTTTGTAACGCATAAAGGGGCTTTTGAGCCGTTGGTTATGTATTTCGGTCTCTGTAATTCACCCGCAACATTCCAAAAGATGATGAATGAGATCTTCCACGATATGTTGGATGTCTGCGTGGTGTACATAGATGACCTTATGATATTTACGGATACGGACGATCAGGACAAGCATGACAGGATTGTGCTTGAAGTTTTGAAACGGTTACGTGATAACGATCTTTATGTTAAACCCGAGAAGTGTCGCTTCCACGTCACCGAAGTTGATTTCCTCGGAATGATCGTGTCTCGTGACGGGATTAAAATGGACCCTGAAAAAGTTAATGCTATTTTGAAATGGCCAGAGCCAACGAATGTCAAGCAGGTTCGCGCGTTCTTAGGCCTTGGCAATTTCTATAGACATTTCATAAAGGACTATGCAATCATGGCTAGACCCATGACGGACTTAACGTGTAAGGATACGCCGTTTGTCTTCAGAGAAAAAGAACACGCTGCGTTTGAAGCTTTGAAAGCTGCCTTTACTCGTGCCCCAGTACTTCAGTACCCCGACCAGGACCGCGAATTCCACCTGGAAACAGACGCGTCTGAGTTCGCCGTCGGGGGAGTGATATCCGTGAAGTGCGAGGACGGCGAATTCAGACCCGTCGCAT
>JAYMGJ010000307.1:0-91474 GCA_037178675.1 Scleroderma bovista
GAAGTCGCATGTGCACCCGGCATAAACCGTCGACGAAGTGCGCACAAGACTGCAACCCATATTAGTGTAGACTTAGTAATAGTCCTCTTTAGAGTAGATGTTACATGTTACATGTCACGCGTCACAGTCACGGGTCACACTATTTGTTGTATATAAACAGCATCCACCGCTTATATAATATAACAGCTCTTAACCAGCTACCGCTACCATCTCTGGTTGTGCACTCCACCCAACAGGTGAGTTGGAGTAGCAGTTCCTCTACGTATATAGGTATTCCTTCAACAGGTTATGAGCCCTGTGAGCACACTACGTGCAGCAATGCACCAGGCAGCGCTCCAGCTCCCTGAGCGTCGCTTTAACTAGCTTGACGCTGTGGACCACAGTGAGCTCCTAGCTGAGCCCCTGCACAGCCACAAGGCGAAGTCGGTCGATGACTTGCGCCAGACAGTGAGCTCCTAGTTGAGCACCTGTACTGCCACAGGCGAAGTTCGTCGATGACTTGCGCCAACCATCGCGAACATCATCGACGACTTGCGCTGGCATACCCTAGTCATGAGTTGGCTGTTGACAGAAGTGCTTTCACTAGCACTCAGGTGTTTCTTCTCTTCTTGCTTGTCCGTTGTCGCATCCATTTGCTGACTCCGTTGACTCCCAACAGAAATCACCATGTCCAGCGCTCTTGACAAGATGGTTCCCGTGTTCACTGGCTCCAACTGGCAGCAGTGGCACACCTCTATGCAGGCCTACCTCCGGGCACAAGGCCAATGGTATGTTTACTCGACGACGCAACCCGTTGCCGGTCACGATGACCGTAAGGAATGGGACGACAACACCGAGAGAGCGCTCGGTAATATCACCTTGCGCCTCGCCCCCTCTATCCAGGTTGCTGTCTCAAATCTCGACAGCGTTAAGGACGTCTGGGACCACCTAAAGAAGAACTTCGGCGCCCCCAGTATCGGCTCTGCCTACGCTGAGCTTAGCAAGCTCCTGGCGACTACCATTCCCACTGGCTCCCATCCCGCTCCTGCCATCACCAAAGTGCTTAGCCACTTTGCGTACCTCAAAGACGCCGGCTTCGAGTTCCCTGCCCCCGTGCAGGCAATGATCATTCTGTGTAAGCTCCCTCCTACTATGGAGGTCGTAGCTCAGATACTCAGCCAAACGTCGCCGGACGAGATCAAAAATCTGAAGCCCGATGGGATCGTCAAGGCCGCCATGCTCTCCTTTGAGCAGAAAGGCGCCTCTTCGCGTGCCGGTGGTAAGGGCCCACAGGCCAACAAGCTTAGCGCTGTGAAGCGCAAGCCGGCTGACCCCAAATTCGCCCAGCAGCAGCAGCAGCCCCAGAGGCAGCAGCAGCAGCAAGGCGGGTCCAACAGCGGTGCGAGTGGAAACGCTCCTGCCCAAGGACAGGGAGGCCACACTCGCCGTGGTGGCAAGAAGGCTCACGCTCGCCGCGAGAATGCCCAACAGGCAGCCTTCGCCACTTATGTCCACTACGATGGACCAGAGCCCACCGTCGACCCTCGTGCCTTGGCTCACACCCCCGGTGCTACCAACTACGGCCCCCCCACATTTGAAAATACCATCAAGGCCTTCGACTTGGCACACCGTCTGGGGGTAGAGCCCTCCTGCCAGACCATCCGCACCCTCGACCAAGTTGTGTCGATGGCAAGTGCAAACCTGGACCAGCCCGAGGCAGGTCCCTCCTTGTTGAAGCGCCCTCATCTCGAGGAGCGCATTACAATGTATGAGGAGGATGCCATCTCCCTTGGGGATGATGAACCTTTCGCCCACGAGCCTTTCGCTGACGACGAGTTCGACGAAATCGACGCTATGGTCCTCGACCGCTACAACGCGACGTTGATGGCAATGGGCGCGGAGGCCAGCCTTTTCAGGCAAGTACCTTCTGCACGCATGCTGACTGACACTGACACGCTCCCTTTACATGTGCGCTTCACGCCGTCACTGTATATAGCGAGTAGTAACTACAATATGTTGTGTCGTGTCCCCTCGAGCAATGCATATATCTGTTCGTGTCTGAATGATGCACGCTGTGCTGGCTGTAAGGGAAAAATGGTCGACGATAGCGAACTATCTGGTGCCTTCTGGCTACTAGACTCTGGCGCATCACGCCACTTTACTGGTGACATAGGCGATTTCGCCTCCTACAACGTGCTAAAGCGAGCGCACTACGCCAAAACCGCAAATGGTGTAGCACTAATTGCTGGCATTGGCATGGTATTACTCCGGTGCCTAGACCACAACTCTGGGGATGAGAAAGTCATTACACTCACCCAAGTGCTCCATATGCCAGGCGCTACTGCGCGCCTCATTTCTATGGGTGAAATGCTCCAACGTAACTACAAAGTCACTGGCGATAAGAGAGGCATTAGCCTCACTCATAAAGCTGAACACCTATGGTTTGGGCCAGACCCAGAAGATGATCGCAACATCATTTTTGGGATTAGATCTATCCCGATAATTAGATCTAATTACATTGCCTCCATGAGCAAAGTCGATTATGACATTATGCACTGGAGATTCGGGCACCCCTCGAAGGAAGTACTCCGACGCGCACAAAAGCATACGCAGCGCTTCCCGGAGATCCACTTTCCAACTGAGGATTGTGTTTGCCCTGGATGTGCTCTTGGCAAGATGCCCAATCGAGCTTTCCCAGAGAACGAAAGACGTGCTTCCAAGCCCTTTGAGCTGGTGCACTCTGACCTGAAATCCTTCCCGGTTACGTCGTACCGGAAGTTTAAATATGTTATTACCTTCTACGACGACTATACTTCTCACGCCTGGACTATGCCTCTTCGCTCCAAAGCTGCAGCGATTACGGCTGCCAAAGATTTCCTCGAAATGGTGCGCGTCCAACATGATACGCATGTCGTTGGATGGATGTCCGATGCTGGCAGAGAATATAAATCCGATCTGTTTGATCGAGCACTCCTTGAGAAAGGAATTAAAATATATCAAGGTGCTGCAAGAACTGCCATGCAGAATGGCTGCGCCGAGCGTCTAGGGCGCACTCTCATGGATAAAGCTGAGTCTATGCGGCATCAAGCCTGCATTCCTGACTCCTGGTGGGAATTTGCGTTCGCTCATGCAACTCACCTTTACAACCGTACTCCGGTAGCTCGCCTATGATGGCGCACCCCCCATGAAATGCTTAAGGGGGAGATGCCTAACATCGACCACCTCCGTGTATTTGGCTGTGGAGCCTTTGTCTACCTCCCAGCCTCGGCTAGAGCAAATAAGATGGCTCCCAAGTCGGAGCTAATGACTTATGTCGGTGTTGCCCCTGGCAATGAGCGCAACTTTCTGTTTATGCGCTCCACCAATGCAGTGTTTACCGCTGCTCACGCCGTCTTTGACGAGCGTCACTTCCCTCGCTGCCCCAAAAACAGGCGCGAACCTCTCGAGAACCCTTTCGGAAGGGCAAATCCGAAACCAGCCACTGATCGACCAGGGAATCCCCCTGATGATACTGACAGTGATGACGATGTGGAACATGACCATGGCTACCCACATCCCCAAGCGCAGGATGACGATCCAAAGCGCGAGGAACCTGAGGCTCCTGAGGAAGAGCCTAACCAAATAAATCCTCCCCGTATGCCATCTCCAGTGCCTCCACCGGCACCGAGAACGCCTTCACCGGCGAGAAATCCGCCACCTCCGGCACCGCAGCACCCTGGCCGAGCTGAACGCCGCCAGAATGCACCGCGACCTCCTGCAGTGAATATCCCTGCCCGCCCCCAACGTGAACGTAGAGCGCCATTGCGCCCCGGTAACATGTATGGTGAGCGGCGACATCCCGTTGAGCAACTCCGGGATATCAAAAGTGCCTCTCGATGGCGAGAAACTGTGGGTGAGGTCCCTAGACCCCCACAACCGGACACACCAGACCATGTTCCTGGTGGTTTCCCCGACACCTCTGCAACGCTCAGTGAGGAAGATGTGCAAAAGATGTGCGAGGAAGGGGGAGCAAACCTAGTCCGATACCTGATGGGCAAAGCCCTCGAAACCCGCGAGCCTCAATATGAGAGCGTCCGCAACTGGTCCTACAAGGACATCGCTCGCTTACCCCAAGCTGAGCAGAAACTCTGGCGACTTGCTTGCCAAGAAGCGCTCGACGTGCTGCGAAAGCGCAAAGTCTTTGAGCTAGTTGACCGTCCCCAAGACCAGAAGGTCATCCAGAATCGATGGGTCTTCGACGTGAAGTCGGATGGCCGCAAGAAAGCCCGCTTAGTAGCGAAAGGCTTCTCCCAGGTCTTCTCACCAGTTGTGCGCTTTGAAACAGTGCGCCTCATGCTTGCGCTTGCCACACTTGAGAATTGGTATATCACTGGACTCGACGTTCGGAGTGCCTACTTGTATGGCAAGCTCGACGAAGAGATCTACATGGAACAACCCGAAGGGTTTGCAGTTCCTGGGCAAGAGCGCAAAGTGCTCCGCCTCTGGCGTGCCCTCTATGGCCTCAAACAGGCCGGCCTAGCTTGGTGGTGCACACTTGATGAGTCTCTCAAAGAGCTCAGGTTTGAGCACCTTAAATCTGAAGCAGGCATCTTCTTCTACAAGAAGAAAGGCACCAACATAGTCATTGGTATTATCTACGTTGACGACACTTTATTCTGCGGCCCTAACAAGGCTGTTGTTGATGCCATTAAAGCGCAGTTCATGCGCAAATGGGAGTGCAGAGACCTTGGAGAACCTAAGGAGTTCCTCCGCATGCGAATCACTCGCAAAGGTTGCGCTATCCACCTGGATCAATGCGCATACCTCCAAAAGGTCATCGAACGCTGTGGCATGCTCAATGCAAAGTCTGCAAGCACCCCACTGCCGGCTGGCTACTATGCCGCCAAAAATACAGAGCCTGTTGATGCGGAACTCCGCTCCCGTTTCCAGACGGTTATTGGGTCCCTTCTGTACCTTATGTTAGGCACTAGGCCCAACATTGCTTTTGCAGTCACCCATCTCTCGCGCCATGCCGCGAATCCATCCCAGGACCACCTATCCAAAGTGCTTTATATTTGTCGCTACTTGATTGGTACACCTAATTACTCCCTAGTGTACAATGGTGGATCCGGTGCTGGCCTGATTGCATGCACAGACTCAGATTGGTGATCAGACCCTATCTCTTGCCTCTTGCAGACAGGTTTCTACCTGAAGCTTGCAGATCGCTTGATCAGTTGGACTTCTTGTATGCAGAAGACTATTGCATACTCGTCCACTGAGGCTGAATACATGGCTTTGAGTGATTGCGCTCGCCAAGTTACCTGGATTCGGAGTTTACTCGGTGAGCTCAGCTATAAGCTGAAAGCTATCCCGATTTGCGGTGATAATCAGGGGTCCATATTCATGGCATCCAACCCTGTAACGGAGCCTTGCTCCAAGCACATCGACATCCGCTACCACGGAATCTGCGAGTCAGTCGCGAAAGGTAACGTGGAACTATTCTTCATTGATGGTGCTGAGAATCCTGCCGATCTGCTCACCAAGAACTTGCCCCGTGAGAAATTCGCGAAGTTCAGAGCTCAACTAGGCTTACAGTTTCCCTCTGGCAGCATCTAGCGCCTTATTCGCTGAAGTGCTCTACGTGCAGCACAGCGAGGGGGAGTGTTGAAGTCGCACGTGCACCCGGCGTAAACCGTCGACGAAGTGCGCACAAGACTGCGACCCATATTAGTGTAGACTTAGTAATAGTCCTCTTTAGAGTAGATGTTACATGTCACACGTCACGCGTCACAGTCACGCGTCACACTATTTGGTGTATATAAACAGTGTCCACTGCTTATATAATATAACAGCTCTTAACCAGCTACCGCTACCATCTCTGGTTGTGCACTCCACCCAACAGGTGAGTTGGAGTAGCAGTTCATCTACGTATATAGGTATTCCTTCAACAAGTTTCAGTTGGTCACCCTGGTTCTTGACAATCCATTCACAGCGAAGTTTCCATATCAGGTGTGCTGATTCTAGTACAAGGATGGAAAAAAGTTGGCTTTGCCCCTTTTTCCAAGTGCCCCTCATATTGGTACTATTTGGGAGATTCACTCCCAGGATCACTCCAAAGAAGATCTCAGGCCACGAGGCCTCTCTTTTGCGCCACAACTTGCTGGCAAGTCCCCACACCGTCTTGCAGATGGTAGAGTTTGGGCACTCCACCAAGATGTGTTCCATAGATTCCGTATTTCCACATAGTTGGCACATGCTACGGTCTTTGAAGTTCGGTATGTGGTTCCAGTATGGCCCAATTCTATACTTGTTGTAGAGGCACTTCCATAGGAAGTTTCTGATATTCTTCAGAATATCGCAGCTGTGTATGGATTTTCACAGTTGCGGGGAAGAAGGGGTTATGTCCCACAGAGACTGGATAGATTGTTGGGTAGCCGCGATGTTGCTCATCAGAGAGGCTTTAGGTGCATAGTGTTTCTGAGTGCAGAGGAGAACTAAATTTTTGTAAAAGGAACATTGTGAGCCAGCAGACAACCTCTGGCCCCTCAATAAGAAAGCGGGGTCAACTTCAAGGTTTAGTTTCTGGGGCTGGGGGTTGTTGAGGGAGGATTTAGCGAGAGTGAGGGCACCCTCCTGCTCGGCGGTATGTTTATTTTTCTGCCACATTTCTAGTGATGTATGAGCTGATCTTGACTTCAGCTTTGCAGCAAGTGCCCTGTATAAGTTACCATCCTGCATGTAAAACCAATCTAGGTCCTCATTGTAGTCAAGCCGTTTGGTGAGGTTCCTTAATATGTTCTCGTCATTCAGATGGATTCTCAGGTGGACTTCGGGTTCAACACTTTGGAGTAGTAGGAGCATGGCCCCAAGAATCCCAGTGGTCTTGGAGGAGCATTCACTTGGGGGAAGTCAGAGAGAGATGTTTTGTGCATCATACTTGCCAAACCATGCGCACCCACCTATAATTTGGAGGCCATCTTGAGTAACCATGGAGGATGCACAGCAGCGGACATTGGCTCCCAGAGGAGGGTGGGGTGGGTTTTCAATGGCTCTGTGTCGGGTGGGGAGAGGGTGGCTTCCGGTGTCGGGTCTGATTATGCAGAAAGCATCTTCGAGATGAGTCGTTGTCACCAGTTTAGCCCTAAACTCACAGGTGTCTCCTTGTGGCATGGGCTTGGTAGCATTAACTTCGGCCACATTCATATGGTTTTCAGATGGCCGCCATTTAGCTGGAAGGCACAGCAGTAGGTTCTTAGCAAAGGACAGGCACTTAGTTGGCTGTGGACAGTCATAAGTTGATCAGATGTAGGCACACGTGGGGCATTGACAATATCCCGTGTCGTCTCAGGCAAATCACATCATGGTGGTTGTTGAGGTGGTTAAGAGCCTGGGTGGCTCCCACATGGAACCAGATTGGGGCAGACCTCAGCAGGTCTGGGTGGAAGGCGGTTGCGTCCAGGGAGAGTTTGTGGGCTTTTGCCACTTTCAGGATCCTCTTGAGGTGAGAGGGGATCCTGGTTCAGCTCATGTTCCAAGATTGAAGGAAGCAGTTGATTTGGGCATCCTTTGGGATGGTTGGGGTTCTTTGGGAAAAATGGTTAAGTATTGCATTTGTGAAGGATGCCCAGGTAGGTCGTTTATGTGTGGGAGATAGGAGTTTTTTGAGCCAGACTAATTCTATTGCTTCATTCCTGCATTTTAGATTCAGAAGGTCTTTGCCACCTTGGTTTGCTGGGGCACATAGGAGGTTGAGAGAAGCGTTGGGTTTCCCAGACCCATCCCACACAAAACCGGTAAGGTGCTTAGTTAGGGCCTTCTCTATGCTGGCTGGCATGCCTTGCACACAGGTGAGGTACTGTGTCATAGCGCCAATTGTCCATCCAATAATTATTTTGTGGCCTTTGATAGAAGGCTTCTTTAGATCCCATCTGTGGAGGTGCTGTAGCTGCCAGCTTGCTGAGGCCTGACATGTGCATTCAAACACAATGGCCCTAAATATTCATATCCACCAACAGGATGGATATTTTTAATAACTAGTAAGTTGGTCAATGATCACTTTGGCATGGCATGTTGAACCAACCAGTTGCAAGGGTAACAGCAAGCAGGTATTCTTCCAAGTTTCAAGGGTTCATTGAAGGACTACTATTATATGGGCTGTGTTTCCTAACAGTATCAGTACCTGGTACTACTAATTCCGCCAGTGCACCGAATACTAACAGGCAGGTCAATCACGACGGTTTACTCATGCTCAGTCAAACAAATCGGCACAATAAGATCGGAACTACATAAGTGCTTCCCCACTTGCTGAGGTTGCGTTTATCCATGCATGTGCCTCAGTTCAACAGTAACTATGCACACATGGCTGCATGGCTGTGTTTGGCCAAACAGGCCCTTATTAAGTTATCCAACCAGTTACAAGGGTAACAACGAGCTGCCGATAGCATTCTTCTGGGTTTCAATGGTTTGAAGTTCAGTGTTGAAGAACTACACAGTACTACTAAATGGGCTATGTTTCCAAAGAGTATCGCTGTGAGTCAAAGTGTGGATTTGGGTTGGAGTAATAACCCAAATACAACACCAACAAAGGACTACAAAAATGTGCAAGTGGTGGTTTACCTCTGCGGTGTCCAGAGAGGATGTGCTGAGGAGGGGAGAAGGGGATCTACACCAACAGGGTGATGCAGACAATGATGCAGGATACTCCTGGGGTACAGGAGCAATAGATGACGAAGGGGATAGGGGTCTGGACTTTTCCTAAAGCCTAGGAAGTGTCAAAGTGGGGATTGAGGTGACTGGGACTGAAGTAGCAATACTACATTTAGAGATTGGTGCAGCAAAGGGGCAAGGGGGCTCCTGACGTCCAGAAGCTATGGGATATGAAGGATTGACAGGCTAGACTCTGCTTGAGCCTAGAGAAATACTTGGACTTGAATAACTTGAATAAACTTGAATATTGGAGTCTTTAGACCTTCACTGAAGCCTACAAGACTCAAAGAGCTGAGGGGATACTGACTGAGAGTCTGAGAGAGGGATAATTTTGTGAAAATTGGGTCTCTCCTCACTGAGCTGAGCCCAGGGGTTTAAATACATGGGGAGGCACAGCATTAAAGTACAAAAAGAGAAGGGAGTAAGCAGGATTGGTAAGGGATTGGTAAGAGCTTTGTAAGGGGTTTGTAAGCGATCAGTAAGCAAGGGATAAGCAGGAATGAGTAAGCATAGGGAGCATGAATAAGCTGCTGAGTAAAGGAATGAGTAAGCTGCATGACAAGATTGATTGGTAAGGGAGTGAGTCATCAGCTGAGTAATATACCAAAAATGCGAAAGGGATAGAGTAATACTGATGACAAGAGAGCATCAGTAAGTAAGGAATGAGTCACTGCACAGCAGAAGGAGTCATTGATGCACAGCCTAAGAAGTTTGATGGGGGGCTGTGTACCATCAGGAATTTGATGGGACAACAATGGGGAAGATCTGAGATAAATAGGGGGATTGATCCGAGACAAAACAGCCACAAGAAGGGTACCATGGGTCCAGAGTTCTTTTTGGGGGTCAGCATACACTAAGGTATAGTGCATGTGTTCTAGCGCCGCTGAAGCGCAACCATGGGCTCCCTTGACGAGCTCTCTTCTGGGAAAGAACAAGAGAGGGTTCTTCTTCCTAATAGCACTATAAAGTGGGGGCATAACTGTCATGGTGCTGGGGGATGTCGTCTGAAAGTAGGAAGCAGATAGAGTATTGAATTAGATGCATCCAGGGAAGCGAGATGAATGACAGAGGAAGATGGACATGGCAGACATCTGGGAGGAAGGGACCATAGGCAAAGGGCTCAGGGGAAACAGTGACAACCAGAGAAGGCTTTTCAATCTTGACAATAGACCTAAGACCACCAATGTACATCCCTAATGCAGGACTGACAAGGAGAACATGCTGATCAAGAATGAGATGGACTGAGGGAGCAGGCTGGGAAGATATGTGCTAGGCAGTGCACAGAAACTCTGAAAGAGGCTGTCCTAAGAGCAGGACATAGTGGAGATCTGCAGCAATAGTGGAGAAATGATCCAGAGAAAATATGAACTTCATAATGACCAATGAGACAAATGTCTAGATTGTGGGGGGAATATCTCCATGGGAAATAAACACATTTGCATTGGAACTTGACAGGCAGATAGACCACATGCTAGACTCTCTGACGGTATAGTCACATGCTTGATAGCTTAAGAAACAGTGGAGCTATTCAAGAAATTGGAATGCCAGCACTGGGCATCTAATTTGGGCACTAACATTGTTTCTTCTCTTCTTTCTTCCATTTCTCCATCAATTCTTCAGCTTCTTTGCTCATTCTAGTATAGGAGTTGGACTGCAGTAGCTTGCATCCTTTCTCATACCACAATGGTTCTTGTGCAAGTGATAACTACTACATGTTGGCAGTCATCTCTTTCACAAGGATAGTCTTCTTGCATGATAGATGGCTATGATGAGGCTCCATTGTGCTCATCCTTCATATCAAAATCACCTTGATATTGATGTTATCTTCCATGTTCACTGTACCAAACCTGTTTTGTATGTGACAATGCCATCTCCAGTGCCTCCACTGGCACTGAGAACACCTTCACTGGCAAGAAACCTGCCACCCCTGGCACTGCAGCACCCTGGCCAAGCTGAACACCACCAGAATGCGCCATGACCCCCTGCAGTGAATATCCCTGCCCACCCCCAACATGAATGTAGCGCACCATTGCTCCCTGGTAACGTGTATGGTGAATGGCGACATCTTGTTGAGCAACTCTGGGATATTGAAAGTGCCTCTTGATGGCAAGAAACAGTGGGTGAGGCCCCTAGGCCCTCACAACTGGACACACCAGACCATATCCCTGGTGGTTTCCCTGACACCTCTGCAATGCCCAGTGAGGAAGATGTGCAAAAGATGTGTGAGGAAGGGGAGCAAACCTAGTCTGTTTTCTGATGGGCAAAGCCCTCACAACCAGCAAGCCTCAATATGAGAGCGTCCGCAACTGGTCCTACAAGGACATCGCTCGCTTACCCCAAGCTGAGCAGAAACTCTGGCAACTTGCTTGCCAAGAAGAGCTCGACGTGCTGCAAAAGTGCAAGGTCTTTGAGCTAGTTGACCATCTCCGAGACCGGAAGGTCATAAAAAATCGATGGGTCTTTGACATGAAGTTGGATGGCTGCAAGAAAGCCTGCTTAGTAGCAAAAGGCTTCTCCCAGGTTGAGGAATTAGATTTCGACCAGGTCTTCTCACCAGTCATGTGCTTTGAAACAGTATGCCTTATGCTTGCACTCACTGCACTAGAAAACTGGTATATCACCAGACTCGACATTCGGAGCACCTACTTGTATGGCAAGCTTGATGAAGAGATCTACATGGAACAACCCAAAGGGTTTGCAGTTCCTGGGCAAGAGCGCAAAGTGCTCCACCTCTGGCATGCCCTCTATGGCCTCAAACAGGCCAGCCTAGCTTGGTGGCACACACTTGATGAGTCTCTCAAAGAGCTCAGGTTTGAGCACCTTAAGTCTGAAGCAGGCATCTTCTTTCACAAGAAGCAAGGCACCAACATCATCATAGGTATCATCTACATTGATGATGCACTATTCTGTGGCCCTAATAAGGCTGTTGTTGATGCCATCAAAGTGCAGTTCATGCACAAATGGGAGTGCAGAGACCTTGGAGAACCAAATGAGTTCCTCCAAATGTGAATCACTTGCAAGGGTCGCGCTATCCACCTGGATCAATGCGTGTACCTACAAAAGGTCGTCAAATGCTGTGGCATGCTCAATGCAAAGTCCGTAAGCACCTCACTGCCAGCTGGCTATTATGCTGTCAAAAATACAGAGCCTGTTGATGCAGATCTCTGCTCCCGTTTCCAGATGGTTATTGGGTCCCTTCTGTACCTTATGTTAGGCACTAGGCCCAACATTGCCTTTGCAGTCACACATCTCTCACACCATGCCACGAACCCATCCCAGGACCACCTCAACAAAGTGCTTTATATCTGTCACTATTTAATTGGGATGCCTACGTACTCCCTAGTATACAATGGTGGATCTGGTGCTGGCCTGATTACATGCACAGACTCAGATTGGGGATCAGACCCTACCTCTTGCCTCTTGCAAACAGGTTTCTACCTGAAGCTTGCAGATCGCTTGATCAGTTGGACTTCTTGTGTGCAGAAGACTATTGTGTACTAATCCACTGAGGCTGAATACATGGCTTTGAGCGATTGTGCTTGCCAAGTTACCTGGATTCGAAGCTTGCTCAGTGAGCTCGGCTATAAGCTGAAAGCTATCCCAATTTGCAGTGATAATCAGGGGTCCATATTCATGGCATCCAACCCTGTAATGGAGCCTCGCTCCAAGCACATTGACATCTGCTACCATGGAATCCACGAGTCAGTCGCGAAAGGTAACATGGAACTATTCTTTATTGATGATGCTGAGAATCCCACCAATCTGCTCACCAAGAACTTACCCTGCGAGAAATTCACGAAGTTCAGAGCTCAACTAGGCTTACAGTTTCCCTCTGGCAGCATCTAGTGCCTTATTCACTGAAGTGCTCTATGTGCAGCACAGCAAGGGGGAGTGTTGAAGTCGCACATGCACCCAGCGTAAACCGTTGACGAAGTGCGCACAAGACTGCGACCCATATTAGTGTAGACTTAGTAATAGTCCTCTTTAGAGTAGATGTTACATGTTACATGTCACATGTCACAGTCACATGTCACACTATTTGTTATATATAAGCAGTGGACATCACTTATATAATATAACAGCTCTTGACCAGCTACCGCTACCATCTCAGGTTGTGCACTCCACCCAACAGGTGAGTTGGAGTAGCAGTTCCTCTATGTATATAGGTATTGCTTCAACATGAGAAGATGAAATCACTTACCCAGAACATGCACATGTCATGCAGCCACTTGGAAGCCATTTGAAATGTGTCTATGGAGCCATTGGACTCAGGTGTTGATATGGGCGAATCAAAATCACACCTAGAAACATTAGTCGAACACTGAAGGTTGAAAACACTCACTGGGATGTGATAACATGTTGTGGTTGATGTGGAGACATAAAAAGCAAATCAAAAGGCCAAACAAACTTACCTTCAAGTTCTGAATGCAGGGAGAGAGCTGATGTGATGACAGAGACTACGGACGAGCTCATATTCAATATAGCTACTACTATGTAGTGATCTATTTACATTTATTTATTTGTCACACCCTCAGCCATGTGCAACTGTCAAGCTTTTTGCAAAGTGCTGTAATTGCAGTAGATGGTCTTGGAGAAAGATGTCATCAGAGTCATCCAAAAGATCAAAGACCAAGGGATCAAGTGTCACATGAGTATTCACGTCTTGATGTATGGCTGCAATACAAGGGAGAATATGTGTTCTCAGCTTTAAAATGAAGTGCTGGTAGCAGGTTTAGTAATGAGTTTTGCAACTAAATTGTAAGGACTGCATGGACTTACATTAGCAGTAGAGTCTCTGATATTGCTTTGCACAAATCTTGCAAGGTCCTCTGTGAAGTTTTGAGATCAACCAATGAGATGGTGCTCCTCAGTGTCATGATCGGTTCTCCTCAACGATCTTACTAAGAGGTCCAGGGTTGCAGGGCACTAATAAGGAGGTAAGTCCAGACACTAGTGGGTGCTAGTTAGTGTGGAGAGTCAAGTCCAGGTCATACAGAGTAAGTCTGGGCACTAGGGAGCTGTCATATCCATACTTTTCCCAGTCGCAACTCTGGTCTAACCCTGGCACGCCTGAAGGCATAGACACAACTCCAGATCTAGTCTGGCCATCTCCAGCCCCATAGCTGCACTCCAGCTCAACTCCGGTCACTACGTCCATCTCCACCTCAGGACTAACCCCTGTCTTCCTGCAGACAGATCCGCGGTCTAACTCCTTCATGTCAGACCTGTACCTACCATTAGTCACTACTCTGGTTTCAGTCCAGCCACTCCCTTGGTCTTGTATGCAACATAACCCAACTCCAGATGGTACATCCAACTCCAGCTCAGGTCTGCTCCTGGTCTGCTCCCTCTGTCAGGTCCACCAATGGCCTTGGACATTTTCATGTCCAACTCCGGACATTCCTCCAGCTACTCTGCCCTTCCTCCAGCTGTACACTCCCTCCACTTGTACACTCCCTCCACTTGTACACTCCCTCCACTTGTACACTCCCTCCACTCAACATCACTCCAGACTTAACATTAGTTAAGTTCACCTCCAACCCTTACTTGTCCTCTTCTGGCCTAGTTCCCTTTACCTACTTGTCCCTGCATCTGCTCTGTCATCCCTGTAACACTAGTTCCCTGTTTCTGCTTCCGCTCCAGTTTATTTTTCTGTCCCTGCTTTATTTTCTTGTACCTGGTTTATTTTCCTGTCTGCTTCTGCTCCATCCCTTGTCTCGACATTAAATTGTTTACTTGTCACCGTATATACACTCACCTTAGTTTCATTACTATATAAACTACCATACTCCGGCCTAGTAGTCCTTAGATCAAATCTCAACTAAGATACTCCCCACTCTTTACTACCCACCATGCTCTCCTAATCCCATCTTGTTCTCCTGAACTCCGGCCAACTCTGGCCTCCATCCTATCTTGTCCCCTTGGTCCTATGTCCGATCCTAGCAAGTCTCCTACTTGCACAAGGGCAAAAGCCAACTCTGTTCTAGACTCGACACTAGACCTCTCAGGACTTGTGCCGCCTCTGGGATGTCCTTTGCTCCAGACAAGCTGCGCTCAACTCCGGACCACTTTCCTGTGGTCCAGACTTACTCCGCAAAAACCCGGACTTACTCTGTGTGCTTCTCTAGTGCCCAGACTTCGTTCATTTGACCTGGACTTGACTCTCCTCACTAACTAGCACCTACTAGTGTCTGGACTTACCTCCTCATTAGTTCCCTGCACCTCTGGACCTCCTAGTAAGATCGTCGAGGAGAACTGATCCTGACAGTGTTGTAGTGTTGATTACCAAAAATGCGTAGTGTCAACTAGGAAGTGTAGTGTAGTGTATGTGATGTAGTGCTGATTACCAAAAATGCGTAGTATAATTGTGTGTAGCAAAAGTGTAGTACCACTTGGTAGTTTGTACTGCCACTGTGTGTCGTGGACACTGTTTGTCATGCCTTTTGTGCAACATGGCAAACTTGACCAAACAGATGCCTTTTCCTACTATGTAGGAGTGGGCTCAACACAACAAATGTTAGTGCCAGAGCCAATGGTAAGTTTCCACTACCACTACATCTTAAATTATCTAACAATGGTACTAATAGGTTATTTGACTACACAACAAATGTTAGTGCTGGAACTAAAGGTAAGTTTTACATGTTACCCTGTCTAATAATGGTACTAATAGGTTATTTGACTATGGTTAAACCCACCAGAGGCTATTAGCCTGCTGGGAATTGACAATCACTTTCAATTCTGTAAGTAGTTTGACTCACTTGATCTAGCTTGTCACTAACTCAACTTTCATATAGGTTAATTGCTTTGTGTGGGTAGTTGTGATTAGGATTATAATATGTAGTGTCTCTAACTACACCATGTATGTAGTAGTTAGTAATTGCTAATATATTTGTTGCTTTATATTCTAGTATTTGGAGTGCTATAAGAGTTTGAAAGAGTATGGTAATGGCATTAGTGTCAATCCTAGTATATAGCCCTTGTGCTAGTCCCAGAAACACTAGACTGTACAAATGGGAGGTGTTTGTAGAAGTCTGTACAGAGCAGTACAGACTCTGTGCACTCTGTGAAGCTCTGTATTAGTGGGAACCTTTCTGTGGGCTCTGTGACTCTGTACAAGTCTGTGTGGCACTGTATAGGGAAGGGCTGGTTTGCTGATGAGTGGAGTTAGACTGCAGATCTGTCTAGAGGAAGACAGGGGTTAGTCCTGAGGTGGAGATGGACACAGTGACCGGAGTTGGGCTGGAGATGGCCAGATTAGATCCAGAGTTGCATCTATGCCTAAGGAGAGGTCAGGTGGGCCAGGGTTAGACCAGAGTTGTGACTGAGAAAAGTATGGATATGACAATAAACTACCCTACTCTGGCCTAGTAGTCCTTAGATCAAATCTCAACTAAGATACTCCTCCCTCTGTACTATCCAATATGCTCTCCTTAGTCCATCTGTTCACCTGAACTCCTGAACTCCAGCCAACTCCAGCCTCTGTCCTATCTCATCCCCTTGGTCCTATGTCCAATCCTAGCAAGTCTCCTACTCGCACAAGGGCAAAAGCCACCTCTGTCCTAGACTCAACACTAGACCTCTTAGGACTTATCCCACCTCTGGGATGTCCTTCGTTCTGAACAAAGCTGTGCTCAACTCCAGACTACCTTCCCGCAGTCCAGACTTACTCTGCACAACCCAGACTTTGCTCTCTGTGCTCCTGTCAAGACCAGTTCTCCTCAACGATCTTACTAGGAGGTCCAGAGGTGCAGGGAACTAATGAGGAAGTAAGTCCAGATACTAGTAGGTGCTAGTTAGTGTGGAGAGTCAAGTCCGGGTCAAATGAATGAAGTCCAGACACTAGAGAATCATACAGAGTAAGTCCAGGTTTTTGTGGAGTAAGTCCAGACCATGGGAAAGTGGTCCAGAGTTGAGCACAGCTTGTCCAGAGCGAAGGACATCCCAGAGGTGGGATAAGTCCTAAGAGGTCTAGCATCGAGTCTAGGACAGAGTTGGCTTTTGCCCTTGTCATTGCAAGCATTTTTCAAAGTTTTATGACAAAACATTATAAAAATATAGAAGAAAGAGATACTCTTTTATTTACAATTTTGTTTGACAAAAAACACAAATATCATACAGCATCATTTTGTCATTTTTTTTTTGACAAAACATCATTTGAGATCATTTCATATGTTAGAACTATAAAAAATTTGACCTTTTCTTCTGCCTGTTCCTTGAAAAACAAATAAAGAAAAGAAAATGTAACTTTTTCATAGCAAGAATTTCAGTATGTTTTATTAGAAATTCATCATATCTTATTTCTAAAAACATGTTGAAAGAAAACAATAGATTTTTCTTCAAGAAACATGATTGTTCGTGAATACTGATTGGCTGGCTAGAGTGTTATGACCAAAAATATATAGCATATTTCCTAAACATTAATTTTTGTGGCATAGAGTATCTTTTGATTCAATTTTTCACTGCAGAAAATTGAAAATTCTTGCTATGGGAAAATTTACATTGTTATTTCTTAATTTGTTTTGCAAGGGACAAGCAAAAGAAAAAGATTAAATATTTACATGACAATACCTAATTTGACCTATCTACCCTTTCCTTAATTGACACCCTAGCCCACCCCTAGTACATTGTGATAATATCTAAGTATGTAGCCCATCCATACCAATTGATAACAAATCATTCCTGGGTTATCATCCACTGGCCTGTGACACTCAGCCAATTTTCACCTTTGGGTGGCCATGTAAGACAGCCTAAGTAGGTGCATGAGGTCAGTGACCAGTATCCTTGCACCCACCACATCAGCAACCTGACAATTTGTCTGACTGTCTGGAAGTGTCTGACATGTCTGACAGTGTCTGGAATCAGACACACTAGACTGTCAGCTGGTCAGATAGTCAGATAGTAAGTACATACAATCATTTAAGACACTTTAAGACAATCAGACACAGGCAGAGGCTTAGTGGGTCAGCTTTCCAGAGTATCCAGACACTTCCAGAAAGGCAGAAGGTAAGTGAGCCAGATCTTCAATATATCCAGAACCACTCAATCAAGCAGTGGATAAGTGGTCCAGCTCTCCAGACAGGGAGTGGGTAAGTGGGCCAGCTTTCTGGGCTGTCCAGACACTTCTAGACAGGCAGATGGAAAGTCAGTCAGCCCTCTGGACTATTCAAACACTGCAGAAGAGGCAGAGAATAAGTTAGTCAGCTCTCCAGACTGTCAAAACCGGTTCTCCTCAGCGATCTTACTAGGAGGTCCAGAGGTGCAGGGAACTAATGAGGAGGTAAGTCCAGACACTAGTAGGTGCTAGTTAGTGAGGAGAGTCAAGTCCAGGTCAAATGAACGAAGTCTGGGCACTAGAGAAGCACACAGAGTAAGTCCGGGTTTTTGCGGAGTAAGTCTGGACCACAGGAAAGTGGTCCAGAGTTGAGCGCAGCTCGTCCGGAGCAAAGGACATCCCAGAGGTGGGATAAGTCCTGAGAGGTCTAGCGTTGAGTCTGGGACAGAGGTGGCTTTTGCCCTCGTGCAAGTAGGAGACTTGCTAGGATCGGACATAGGACCAAGGGGACAAGATAGGATGGAGGCCGGAGTTGGCTGGAGTTCAGGAGAACAAGATGGGATTAGGAGAGCATGGTGGGTAGTACAGAGTGAGGAGTATCTTAGTCGAGATTTGATCTAAGGAAATTACTAGGCCAGAGTTTGGTAGTTTATATAGTAATGAGACTAGAGGTGAGTATATACAGTGACAAGTAAACACCTTAGTCAGGGCAAGGAATGGAGCAGAAACAGACAGAAAAATAAAGCAGATACAGGAAAATAAACCGGAGTGGGAGCAGACACAGGGAACTAGAGATACAGGGATGACAGAGGAAAAGCAGGGACAGTGAAGTAAAGGGAACTAGGTCAGAGGAGGACAGGTAAGGGTCAGAGTAATGTTAAGTCTGGAGCAATGTCCAGGACTGGAGGAAGTGGGACCAGAGGAAGTGCAAGAGCAGAGGGAGTGCACAAGGGAGTGTGCAGGTGGAGGAAGGGCAGAGTAGCCAGAGGAAGGTCTGGAGTTGGACATGGAAATGTCCTAAGTCATTGGTGGACCTGACAGAGGAAGCGGAGCAGGAGCAGGAGCAGAACTGAGACAGAGTTGGATATACCATCTGGAGTTGGGCTATGTTGTGGACAAGGCTAAGGGAGTGGCCAGACTGAAACCGGAGTAGTGACTAGTGGTAGGTACAGGTTCAACATGGCGGGGTTAGACTGTGGATCTGTCTAGAGCAAGACAGGGGTTAGTCCTGAGGTGGAGATGGTTGTAATGACTGGAGTTGAGCTGGAGTGCAGCTATGGGGCTGGAGATGGCCAGACTAGATCCAGAGTTGCATCTATGCCTAAGGAGAGGTCAGGCAGGCTAGGGTTAGACCAGAGTTGTGACTGGGAAAAGTATGGATATGACAGTCTAGCCTAAAGGAAGGGAGAAGGAAGGAGCTGTAGGTAACCTCAGTAGTCTGGCAAGCTACTGATATATTAGTATATACCTGTAGGTAACTACAAGGTATCAGTAGGTAGTAAGTGGTTAGTAGGAAAGGTACTCACCCTCAGTAGTCTGGTGTCACAACCATGACACCCAATCACCCTGTACCCTATTGTCCAATTGTGTCCACACGTTCACCATCCATTTGCATCAGCAAAACAGCACTCTTCCCACCCCAAGTTTTGACATGTTGCATGAGTGATTCAGTTTCTACACTCTAACCTGGTATGTAAAAGGCTTATTTTGGATACAAAGAAGGTTCAGTGAAATTTTTAGGTAAGGTTTATAGGCCAGGTTGTCCATTTTCTGTACAGCTCTGTATTACTGGGTGTCAAGACCAGTTCTTCACCAATCTGATCTCTACGAGGGGTCTGGGGGTCAGAGGTTGGTCTAGCGGTAAGACCGAGATGCTACGTAGCATAGTCACACTTTCTGAGTAGTAGGAAGGCCAACCGAGGGATATACGGAGAGTCCGAGGGTAAACAGTCAACAACCAAGTACTTGTACAAGGATAGAGACAGAGAGCACAAAGAGAGAACAGAGGAGAAGTATCTTATTCAATATTCAAACTGAAGCTACAACAGACCAAGTATCTAGGTATTTATACTGAGTGGAACAGATGAGGCGATGTATGGGAAGTCGGAATTACCGACAAACGACGAGTGCAGTTGTGCTGTGCACTGAGTAAGTACGGTAAGTGTGATAACTGGATTACCAATAGGTATTGTATTAGTAATGGAATGGGACAGGAACATATAGTAACTGGAAACAAGAAAGGAAACATATTAGGTAATCATACAGAGAGGCAGAATGGACAACACGCTCACCAATTGGTGGCAATACAGGACAGATAGAGAGAAACAGAAAAGGGAGTACATACAATAAAATGGATGGCGAACACATGGACGTGATTGGACTATAGGGTAAAGGGTCATTGGATGTCATGGTCATGACAGTATCCCCCTCTTAGGGCTGAGCTCACGAGGCTGCAATGCATATTCCACACCGAGTGTGTGCGACCATTGTCTGGGTTTGAAAATCGGTTAGGGCATATATAAGACTGGCCTTCGGTGACAGTAACCCAACAAATTCTTTCCTTTATAACATCTTTGATTTAAACATGTCCACTAGCAACACCAACATCGTCGACAGGACGTATGCCCCCTCGCCCGAGTTGGAAGGGAAGCTGACCGATTCGATCCAAGTCCAAATCGCCAAGTTCAATGAGCAGTCATGTTGGCGATGGGAGTGATTGATGAAACAGGTGGCCGAGCAAGAGGCAAGGAGGTTGGTGGAGGAGGCTGCCAGGAAGAAGGCTGAGGAAGAGGCAAGAAGGTCGCCAAGGTGAAGGTGCAGGCTGATTTTGAGGTGAGGTGTAAGGCTGAAGCAGAGGTGAGGGTGAGGGAGAAGGCTGAGTCGCTGGTGGCTGGTGAGGCAATGCGGGAGCGTTTGGGGCTGGGTCTGAAGCCAAAGGTGCATGGCTGATTAATATTTTTATTTGATTTTGCTGACTTATTGCTTGATTAGCCTCATCAGGTCACTGTCCATTCCAACATGGGCATAATGGGGTTCAGGCCCCCTTGTGACCGATGCAGGCAAAGCAGTCACAGCGACGAGTGCGAGTTGGCCGATGGTGCATGCATGCTGACATGCGGTCAGTGTCAACAATCCAAGATCAAGTGCACCTTCGGTGTGTCATCGGCAGCAATGGAACGAGCAGCGAGCAGCAAGAAACGGAAGGAGAGTGAGATTGCCACGGTGACAATGTCACTGAGGGGGGGTGAGAAGCGGAAACAGATGAAGAAGGCGATTGCCGATGCCACAAGTATGGAGGAGATTGAGGCAGCAATGGGGGGGTTCTCAGTGGCTGGGCCATCGAGTCAGCCAGACCCAGTCACGATGGTCTTGGACTGCCGACTTGGGGAGATTGTGGCGGCCATTGACCGCAACACAAGGGAGCTGGCCAAGCTGGGTTGACAGGTGGAAGGAATTGCCTGGGACACGAAGAGGGCAGCAGACCAAAAGGACCCAAAGGGCAAGGGCAAGGCGATGCCCGAGGGGAGCGAAGAACAGGAGGAGTCAGACGAGACGGACAGGGAGGAGGAGTCAGGAGACAAAGATGGAGAGGGCGAGTCCAAGTAGTCGGACTGTACTTGTAATTGTAATTAGTTTTCTTTTTTCTTTTTACCTTGTTTTCTACACTGTCAATAGACTTTGTTTGGTGATTTAGACAACTCAGCATGAGAGGCTTTCTAAGGGGCCTGGCTTAGTCAGGTAGGCCTTGTGGTAGTCAGCCACGAGTTCTGATGCGTGTCCAAGCTCGGTTGCGATCAACCAAGATGTTTCTTCGTCAGTATCTTCGTAACCAGCCCATCTAACTAGATAGAGGAGTGGGCATTGGTGTCGACATTGGTCGAACTTTGAGTTGAGGATCTTGGTGATCTCGAACTCGGGTTCACTGTCGACTTCAATGGGAGGTGGTGGAGGTTGTGACTGATTCAGTATTGTGTTTGGTGTCGCTGGCTCGAGCTGTGAGACATGGAAGATGGGATGGACAGCACACATAGAGTCGGGGAGATGGATTGTGAATGATAAGGTGCTGACTTGGGCGATGATTGGGTAGGGACTGAGGTTCTTCTTGGAGAGTTTCTTTGAGGGTCAGGTAGACCTAAAGTACTTGGTTTTGATGAATACTTGATCACCAACTTTGAAATTGGGTGCGGGTGATCTTCTGGCATCAGCAGGGCCTTGGTACCTTTTCTGGGCAGCAGCCATTTCTTCACGTAGGTACTCATGCAATGACTCTAAGTCAACTGTGTATTCCTGTGCCCAAGCCAATGAGAGATTGTGCTTGGGGTGCACAGTGAGGTTCGGGTGGTATCCTTTGTTCACAAAGAACGGTGATACACCAGTTGTAGCACTAGGGGCATTGTTGTAGGCAAACTTGGCAAGAGGTAGTAGGTCTGACCAATTGTCCTGCTGGTAATTGCAGTACATCCAAAGGTATTGTTTGAGGGTTTGATTAGCTCGCTTGGTCTGTCTGTCACCTTCTGGGTGATAGCCTGAAGTGAAATGTAATTTCATATCTAAGGCCTTCCCAAGTGATCAGAAGAAGTGTGAGACAAACTCTGAGCCTTGGTCAGATGTTACATGCACAGGGATGCCATGCTTAGCAAAGACGTGGAGTAGGAAGAGCTGTGCAAGCTCGGGGGAAGTTATTGTGTTTTGAGTTGGGATAAATATGGCTTGCTTTGATAGTCGGTCAATGACTACCAGTATGGCTGTGAAGCTGGATGAGGACGGGAGTTGCTCGATGAAATCCATCAAGATGGAATTCCATGGTCGGTCGGGGACCAGTAATTGCTTGAGCATCCCATAGGGTCGGTGACGTGGCGTCTTAGCTCGGGCGCAGGCCGTGCAGGACTTAACGTAGTCCTTTACGTAGGTACGAATGCCTGGCCATGTGTATTCGCGACGAATAAGCTCTAGAGTGCAGTTCTGACCGAAGTGTCCCGATAGAGGATGGTCATGCTTGTATCTGAGAACACAAAGACGTAGGTCATCGGCCTCGGGGACGTACATGGGACCATAGAGACGTAGATAGCCAGTCTCATCGGTCGACCATCGGGGATTCGAGGTGTCCGAGAGGTGGGCTTTAGCGATGGGATTGGTCGGGAGGTTGGCTAGGATATCGGTGTGGAGACGTTCGATGTCCATAAGTGCACTAGCTCTGAGTACTGGAGCATGTAAGTATGTTGTGCGAAGGGAATTGGTGAGCTGTTCAGCCGTGAACACCGGTCGGAGGTTCTGTGGATTGACTCGGGCGAAGCCCCTATCCCCCTCTTTGGGGTAGACGTCCCAGCGTCTAGTCAAGGTGTCGGGCTTTGCACCAAGTTTACCAGGTCGGAAACGAATGATCAGGTTAAAAGAAGAAAGATATTCTGACCATCGGGCTTGCCGATGGGTGAGAACCTTAGAGGTAGAGAAGTACTCCAAGTTTTTGTGGTCGGTCACGACGTCAATCGGGAAGGCAGGGCCCTCTAGGTAATGACGCCAGGTCCTGAAGGCTTTGAAAATAGTGAGGAGCTCCTTGTTGTGTGTATCGTAGTTCAGCTCGGGCGCGGTTAGAGTGCGAGACTAGAACACAATCGGTCGTATCTCGTCATCCAAACCTGTGATGGATAGGATACCGGCGATCGCGTAGTCCGAAGCGTCGGTCTCAACTGTCAGTTGGGCGCCTGGCTGGAAATGGGTAAGGATGGGAGCTGTGGTGAAGGCCTTCTTGAGTTGGTTGAATGACCGTCGGCAAACGTCGGAGAAATCCCAGGGGGCATCTTTCCGTGTCAACCGAGTTAGTGGGACCACAATATCGGAGTAATGGAATATAAAGCGACGGTAAAAGTCGAAGCCCAGGAAGGACTGAATGTCCTTCACCTTGCGAGGTTCGGGCCAATCACAGATTGTCTTGACTTTGTCTTGCGACATCGTCAAACCGTCGGGGGAAAGGAAGTACCCGAGGTACTCCACCGAGTCCGAATGGAACTCACACTTTTCGGGTTTGGCGTAAAGCTTGTGCTGGCACAGTCGCTGAAGCACTTCCCGAACGTGCTTGGTATGGTCCTCCATGTTGTCCGAGTAGACTAAGATGTCGTCGAGGTAGACTATGACGCAGACATCGAGCATGTCCGCGAAGACCGAGTTGACGAACCGCTGAAAGGCTGCAGGGGCGTTGGTGAGACCGAAAGGCATCACCTGCCACTCATACGAGCCATAGCAAGTCCTGAAGGCGGTTTTCCACTCATCACCTTCGGCAATGCGAACCAGGTGGTAAGCATGTCGAAGATCAATTTTCGTGTAGACCTTTGCTTGACTCGGAGAGTCGAGTAGGTCGGAGATGAGGGGTAGGGGATACCGATCCTTCTTTGATATTTTGTTGAGTCCTCGGTAGTCGACGCAAAGTCGGAGAGAGCCGTCCTTCTTCTTTACGAAGAGGACAGGGGCTGCATGGGAGGATGAGGTTGGACGGATGAAACCAAAACGTAGATTTTCGTTGATGAATCCCCGAAGGGTTTCAAGTTCGACGGGGGAGAGAGAGTAGAGTCTTCCGGGCGGTAATGGCACTCCTTCTTCCAGTTCTATCTTAAGGTCATATTCCCGATGAGGCGCAAGTACCGATGCTTTCGCCTTACTAAAGACGTCGGCAAAGTCATGGTATGCCTCGGGGACAGAGGAAAGGTTGGGAGCAATGTCGACTGACACAGCACAAAAGCTGCCATCAGGCTTTAGCTGAATAGAGAACTGTTGAGAGCCATCTAGCTGACAAGCCTTCAGAAAGGCTGCAGTGTTGATGAGAGCGATAGGAGGTGCCCGAAGACTGGGAGCCTGAGGCGAGTCGGTCGTGGAAGGAGACAAGACTGACGCGTCGTCGAGTCTCAGCGCGCTCGGTGAGGGCGCTACAGGGTCGGGGAGTGAGCTCAGGGTTGGCACTTGTTGCGTGGATGTTCTGAACTTGATACTGCTCAGTACCCAGTCAATCGACAGATTGTATTGGGTGAGCCAGTTGTGTCCGAGAATGATCTTACAGTCAGAGTCCAACAGGGTGACATAAAATGTCATCGGGGTGACGTCGCCAGAGGGAAAACGGATAGGTAGATCGGTTGCTTCGGTAATTATGGTGGTGGTGGTACCGTCGAATAGACGGAGAATGATCGGAGATACCGAGTAGCGTGAAAGAGTGTTCATATTGGCAAATGACGGATCTACAAAACAGTGGGTAGAACCTGAATCTATTAACGCAGGAAAAGACTGTATATCGCAGTCACTGATAGTAACCTGAGGTTGGAGAGAGTTGGGGTCGGAAAGAGCGGCTGCGTTGAGTCGGGCCTCCATAGGTGCACAGTCAGGAACAATGCAACTCCCACTCTGTGCGGAGTCTCGGGAGTTGCTATCTATTTTTTTGCCTCGGTGGAGGCCGTCAGTTTGGCTTCCGATGTGTTCGTGGTAGTGGCAGTAGCTGCCCTAGCCTTGGCTGCTTGAGAGCCTGACTTGGGGCAGTCTCTGGCCTTGTGGCCAGTTGCTCCACAGAACATGCACAGATTCATGTCGAACCTGCGCTTGCGTTCCTCAGAGGTCAGCTTGCCGTCCTTGCTGAGCTTGTCCGAAAGCTCAGCAGTCTTGCCTGACTTGTTGGCTTTCTGAGTCGCGGTTGACGACGAAGAGGACTGGGCAGTGTTGCCCAAGGATTTACCCTTGTCAGTCTTACCCGACTTGGTGTTGGGGGTGTTGGTACTAGTGCTGGTAGAGGTCTTATTCTGACAAGCGACCTCCTCCTTGCGTTCCCAATATCGGGCATTGATCTCCTGTGTGAGGACGCGAAGACTGTTCAGAGTGCGCGGTTTACCGACACGGCTTATCTCATCCTTGATTCGGTCGGGGAGACCTGTGTAGAAGTGATGACACAGGGCACCATCGCCATAGCCCCGAACCTGAGATGCGATACGGTTGAAGTCAACCACGTATCGATTGGCATGATGGTTTTCCTTCATACGGAGGTGGTTGAGCTGATGCTCGGCGTTGGCAACAGGGTCGTGGGGACCGAAGGTGGTTTGGAGTTCAATGACGAACTCTTCCCAATCGGTCATCCAGATCGGACGGTTGAGGGGGTCTCCTGCACCGAGTAGGTCTGGCTCGAACCATTCGAGAGCCATTCCTTTGAGGTACGATTGCGCAAACGTGACCTTGGTTCGGTCAGTGCAAAAAGCCTTTGGTCGGTCCTGGAAGTTGAGCTCGCACTGGACTAAGAATGTGCGAAGCTTCTTTGGATCGGTACCGTCGAAGGTATCGGGTTCGCACACCTTGGTGCGAGACGAAGACTCAGATGAGCGCGAAGACCGCGCGAGTCTGTCAATAGCGATGGAGAGGTTGTTAAAGATGACTAGACCGGCCTCTTCTTGGTCGGGGATGCCTTCAATGGGGTCTTCACCGCCATCATCAGGGTTGGGGTCGTTGGGGTCGTCGGGACCATCACCTCTGGGACCATCGTCACCGGGATGGTCATCACCTAGGTCATCGCCGAGATCTTCGGCGAAGGCCCCAGGTGGGTGACGTTGAGTGGGGGAGGAGGCTCTCCGAGCGGAGAAGCCTTGGAACTGGGAGACAGAGTCGGGTGAGCACCTGAGGCTAGTCAGAGCGCTCAATGCAGCAGCCCGACGAGTGTCGGATGCTGAGGGTTCTGGGTTGTTTGCACGAGCAGTGTGCGAGCGAGTTTGAATTGTCCTGGACATGGGTGATTGTGAACTCATACAAGGCTAGAGTTCGAATATACTGTCAAGACCGGTTCTTCACCGATCTGATCTCTATGGGGGGTCTGGGGGTCAGAGGTTGGCCTAGCGGTAAGACCAAGATACTACGTAGCGTAGTCGCGCTTCCCGAGTAATAGGAAGGCCGACCAAGGGTCTAATGGAGAGCCCGAGGATAAATGGTCTACAACCGAGTGCTTGCACGAGACAGAGACAGAGAGTGCGAAGGGAGAACAGAGGAGAAGTATCTTATTCAATATTCAAACTGAAACTACAACAGACCGAGTATCTAGGTATTTATACTGAGTGGAACGGATGAGGCGATGTATGGGAAGTCGGGATTACCGACGAACGATGACCGCAGCGCTGCGCGCTGAGTAAGTACGGTAAGTGCGATAACCAGATTATTGATAGTCATTGTATTAGTAATGGAACGGGAACGGGAATGTATAGTAACCGGAAACAAGAAAGGAAACATATTAGGTAATCGAACAGAGAGACAGAAACGGACAGCGCGCTCACCGATCGGTGGCAATACAGGACAGATAGAAAGAAACGGAAAAGGTGTTACGACCATGCCCAACTCCGGGCCTTATCCGGTCACTCCGGTCGCGTCGCAGCTCTACAGCTCTACTCCGGTCGCTCATCTCCTACTCCGGTCGCGCTCACGCAGATAACCTTCCGTTAAGCACGACCCTTGGTCTATGCTCCATTCGCTCGTTACCACACTTCGCCGTTTACCCTGTCTTGACGTGAGTTCTCCGTGAACTCGATATATCCTATACCTTGTAGCATTTTCACCGGACCTGATTTATTTTACCCAGACCTGACTTTATTTTCATCGGACCTGACCTAGTACTTTCTCCAGTTGTCCCTTGTCCGCCTTTTAGGCTGTTTACTTGTCACCGTATATACTCGACCCTAGTTCTTACTTAGTATAAGTACTCTGTAGTTTATCCTGTACTCCTCAGTCTGAAATCAACTTAGTCACTACTCCAGTCTCTGCCCGTCTCCGTCTCTATCTTCTTGACCGGAACCTACGCAAGGGATCAACACTCGTTGTCCTTAGTCGTTGAATCCAAGCGGTCACCAACTCCGGCCGGACTAATCTCTTGTCCAGCCCTCTGCTCTCCCCCTTCGTCCGCTTTCGTCCGGACTTGACCAGACCCCCTACCAGAGTAGACCCGGACTTGACAGTATTTCAGACTCACACTTGTGTGGGTTCACTGTTCCATACCCCGTACGCAAACTAGCTTCTATTTCTTATGACTATGACTACGTGCTCTCGTGCTCGTACCGCTGCAGCACTTGCTGAAGAAGCAGGTGCAGTAGACGACCTCCACCTCTCTGCTGCTCATCAAGCCCTGTCTAACTGCAGGCAACCTCCGGCTTCAGTTAGCCAATTCCGGAGCTTTACAGCTCGAAACCCTACAGCGCCTTTGACTCCGCGTCGAGATGCTGCGTCTCAGAGCCTTCGTGGTTCTGCAGACTTAGGTCATCACGAATCCGTTTCTGGTGATTGATTCCCTTACCGTCGCGACCCCACTCCGGAACGTCGCGAACCTGCCCGACAACAGTGGTTTGGCCCTGAGGACGGACCCGGAGGTGATCCGGACGACCCCGGAGATGGCGACAACGATGATGACAATGACAATGACTTCGTCGATGCCATGGACAAGCTAGACCCTGGTCTAGCTGTTTTCCAAAACCTAGCAGTCGCCGTCAATCGCCTCTCCCGCTCCTCCCGCCGGACCAACGACTCCTCTTCCTCCCGTGCCAAGGTCCGCGAACCGGACACCTTCGACGGTACGGATCCCAAAAAGCTCAGGACCTTCTTGGTCCAGTGTGAGCTCTGTTTCCAGGATCGAGCCAAGGCATTCCGCCTTGATAGGGCAAAGGTAACTTTCGCCCAATCATATCTAAAAGGGATGACCCTAGAATGGTTTGAACCGGACCTACTGCACTCCGGCGATCCGGCTGACCGTCCACTCTGGATGGACAGTTGGGTCCACTTTGTCGCTGAGCTCCAGAACACCTTTGGACCTCACGACCCCATCGCTGATGCTGAACATCAGCTCGAGCATCTCCAGATGAAGGACGCACACCGCGTTACGCGGTATATTGTAGACTTCAACTGACTCGCCTCCCAGGTCCAGGACTACGGAGATGGCGCACTCCGCCGCCTATTCTACTCCAGTCTCCCAGATCGCCTCAAGGACGAGATAGCTTGAGTTGGGAAGCCCCTGACTCTACATGGGCTTAGGGCCCTTTGTCAAGAGATCGACGCGCACTATTGGGAGCGCAAAGACGAGATCTCTCTTACGACAAAGACCCAGTCCACCTCATCCCCAACCAAGCCCTCCAACTCCGGAGGCAACACCCCCAAGCCCGGTCAGGCCAAGACCGGCAACTCCCCCAGCTCCGCCAACACCTCTGGCTCGTCCAAGACGACCAGCAACCAGTCCTCCTCCGGTTCCAGACCAGACCTAACCAACAAGCTTGGTAAGGACGGGAAGCTAACTGCAGACGAGCGCAAACGGCGTCTGGACAACAACCTCTGCATGTTCTGTGGAGGGACCAGTCATTTCGCGGACAACTGTCCAAAGAAGACCAAAAAGGCCAAGGCTCGTGCTGCGGCCATCGCTGCTGAGTCCGGTAAGACGGACTCCAACTCGGGTGCCAACTCCGAGTCAAAAAAAGAGTAAGCAGCTCCCGGCCCTCCGCACAACCGGTGAGCTGCGTTGACTCCAGAAGTGCACCCAAGGAGGCTCGCCTCAACGCGTCCGCTCTTTACGATCCTAATTCCCTTATGCCACATGTTATCCTCTTACCATTTGACTTACCTAAAACCCGCGCTCTTGTGGACTCCGGGTCCACGCATTGCTTTGTAGATATACAATTTGCGCACAAAAACAATATTACCACCTACTCCGTTCCTCCGATTACACTCCGGCTCTTTGACGGTACATCAAACTTTGTAATCACTCAAGCTGTCGATTTATCAGTGAAATTCCCCGCATCCGGTGATGTCACCCCTATGACTTTTTACCTCGCTCCGTTAGATTCTGAATGCTCGATTGTCCTTGGACATAACTGGCTCACCCGCTACAATCCGTTGATTGACTGGGTACTGAGCAGTTTAACTTTCCGGACCCTTGCACCAAGTTTGCTAGCGCCCCCGTCAACTCCCTCTCCGGTTCAGTCCGGTAACCCTGTCTCCGGCCTCTCCCGCCAATCTGACCCCGGCCCCGCGCCATCTGTCGACACTCCGGTTTGCACCCCTCCGCACATCTCCCTGATTAATGCAGCCGCATTCGTGCGTGCGTGCAAATTAGAGGGATCTACCAAATACCAACTTCAGCTGCGTCCCTCCGACTCAGCAAAGGCTCGTTCTTCCTCCGCCTCTACTCCGCCGGACCTGGACATCGTCCCTCCGGAGTATCGCGATTATGCGGATGTGTTCAGCAAGGCAAAGGCCTCTGAACTTCCCCCGCATCGCGACTGCAACTTGAAGATCGACCTTGAAGAAGGTACTTCCCCACCTCTGGGAACCCTCTACTCACTGTCTCTGGTTGAGCTCTCCGCTCTCCGGACCTTCATCAACGAGAATCTTAATACAGGTTTCATCCGTCCTACCACTTCCTCCCATGCTGCTCTGGTCCTCTTCGTAAAAAAGAAGGACGGCTCACTCCGCCTCTGCATTGACTTCCGAGGCCTAAACAAAATCACCAAAAAGGATCGCTATCCACTCCCCCTAATCTCTGACCTACTAGACTCCCCAAGCCGTGCTAAGATCTACTCGAAGATCGACCTCCGGCACACGTACCATCTAGTCTGGATTGCTCCGGGCGATGAATGGAAGACCGCCTTCCGCACGCGCTATGGGTCTTACGAGTGGTTAGTAATGCCCTTTGGCCTCACTAACGCCCCTGCAGCCTTCCAGCGCTTTGTCAACACCATCTTCACTGACATGCTGGATGTCTGCGTCGTCGTGTACCTCAACGACATCCTCATCTACTCCGAGGATATGGAGTCCCACCAGCAGCACGTCCGGGAAGTACTCCGCCGTCTCCGGTTGCATGGCCTCTTCGCCAAACCGGAGAAATGTGAGTTCCACTCGGACTCGGTAGAGTATCTTGGCTACCGCCTATCTCCTGACAGTCTAACTATGTCTCCGGACAAAATCCAGACCATCTCCGACTGGCCTGAACCTCGAAAGGTAAAGGACATCCAGTCCTTCCTAGGCTTCGCCAATTTCTACCGCCGGTTTATATTCAACTACTCGGACATCGTGGTCCCTCTCACCCGGCTCACCCGGAAAGACGCTCCTTGGAACTTCTCCGAGGACTGTCGACGTTCCTTCAACACTCTCAAGCATGCCTTCACCACCGCGCCCATCCTCACCCATTTCATTCCAGATACCCCTATTATTGTGGAAACTGACGCCTCCAACTACGCTGTCGCTGGCATCTTGTCTATCACCTGCGCCGACGGAGAGATTCGTCCGGTCGCATACTACTCCCGGACCTTGACTGCTCTGGAGTTAAACTACGACACCCACGATAAGGAACTACTTGCTATCTTTGAAGCATTCCGGAACTGGCGCCACTACCTTGAAGGTTCCGCCTCTCCTATCGACGTCATCACGGACCACAAGAATCTCGAGTATTTCTCAACCTCAAAAGTACTCTCCCACCGGAAAGCCCGGTGGTCCGAGTTTCTATCACAGTTTAATCTTGTCATTTGCTTCCGCCCTGGTAAGCTCGGTGCCAAACCTGACGCCCTCACTAGACGATGGGACGTCTACCCCAAAGAGGGGGATAGTGGCTACGCCCAGGTTAACCCCCAAAATCTCCGGCCGGTGTTCACTCAAGAACAGCTCACTAATTCACTTTGCACTACCTATCTAGAGTTCCCAGTCCTCCGTGCAGTCGCAATCATGGACGTAGAAACACTCCATAGTGACATCCTCTCCGCACTACCCTCTGACCCCATTGCCCAGATCCACCTTGCAGACCCTCTGGACTCTCGCTGGTCCGCTGATGAAGCAGGATTCCTCCGACTAGACGGTCGTATCTACGTACCGGACACAGACGATCTCCGTCTCCGTGTCCTCCGGTACAGGCATGATCACCCTCTCGCTGGTCACTTTGGGCAAAACTGGACCCTGGAACTAATCCGGCGTGAGTACACTTGGCCTGGTCTCCGGACCTTCATCAAAGACTACGTCCGGTCATGTACCTCTTGCGCACGAGCTAAGACACCGCGCCATAAACCCTATGGGCTGCTGAAACAGCTCCCCGTACCGGAGAAGCCCTGGAATTCCATCTCGATGGACTTCATAGAGCAACTCCCTTCATCCACCGGCTTTACAGCCATCCTGGTCGTAGTAGACAGGCTCTCTAAACAGGCCATATTCATTCCTACTCACGACACTATCACTAGCCCGGAGCTTGCAAAGCTATTCCTCCTCCACGTGTTCTCCAAGCACGGTGTCCCTGCCCACGTTACCTCAGATCGCGGTACCGAGTTCGTCTCACACTTCTTCCGGTCACTCGGAAAGGCCCTCAACATGCGCCTCCACTTCACCTCCGGTTACCACCCAGAGGGCAATGGCCAAACTGAGCGCTCTAACCAGACACTCGAACAGTACCTCCGGATCTACTGCAACTACCAGCAGGACAACTGGGCAGATCTACTCCCGTTGGCGGAGTTTGCGTACAACAACGCACCTAGTGCTACCACCGGAGTTTCACCCTTCTTTGCTAATAAGGGCTATCACCCTAACATCTCCGTTTACCCAGAACGTGATATGACCTCCGCCCGGGCTCGTGACTACGCAGTCGACCTCGAGTCACTACATCAATATCTTCGAGAAGAAATGGCCAACGCGCAACTTCGCTACCAAGGTCCGGCTGATGCCAAACGTGCTCCGGCACTGGACTTCAAAGTTGGCAACCAAGTGTACGTGAAAGCCAAATACTTCCGGTCAACACGACCATCCAAAAAGCTATCAGAGAAGAACCTGGGGCCCTACACTATCATCGCGCAAGTAGGCTCCCTCTCTTTTACCCTCCATCTTCCAGATTCCATGCGCGCAGTTCACCCCGTCTTCCATGTCTCCCAACTTGAACCGGCCACACCCAACACCATACTGGACCGGATACAACCTCCTCCGCCACCGGTCGAAGTAGATGGTGAACCGGAGTTCAAGATCTCTGAGATCCTCGACTCCAAGGTTGATCGTCGACGCAGATCGTGCAAGCTATTGTACCTGGTGCGTTGGTCCAGTTACGAAGGAACTGACGAAGAAACATCATGGCTTCTCGCCACTGAACTTGGCAATGCTACGGAACTCTTAGAAGATTACCATGTCTGGTACCCGGACAAACCCGGACCACTTGCGTCCATGTAGTATTACTCTCGCCTCCGTTTCCCTTATCTGTTTCCCCTATCTGTTTCACTCTGTAATATCACTCACTCTCAAATCCAGCCACTTTTCTCTATAAAACAAAAAAAGTAAAACTAAATTACATTTTCTATTTACAAGGAGTCCAGACCGGACCACCTACTCCGGCACACCGCTGCCAGGGTTCTCCTGCTCCTCATGGAGCCCCTGGACTTCTTGTTCGACCTCCTCCGGGTCGACCTTCGCCTCGCTGTCCTCCGACTCCTCGTCCTCGTCCCAGGGCGCCGTAAAGAAACGACACTCCTCGAGAAAAGTCTCGAGGCCGGCCGTCAGCCGCTCGTTTCCCCTCGCCACCGAGCGAGTGGCGTCTGCGACCCGGCGCATCTGCCTGGTCATCTCCTCGACGGCCCCAGTCAACCGGTCCAGTCGTTCCAGGAACGGCCCAGGGTCAAACCCGGACCGTTTCCCAGACGGCCCCAGTACTTCGATGATGTCGTCGTCGTCGGCAACCTTCGCCGCCGTCTTCTTCTTCTTGCGCTTCTCGCCTCCTCACGGTGACGTCGCCACCTCCTTCTCCTTCGCTTTGCCCTTCCCCTTATCCCCTACCGGACCCGGACCACCCACCTCCGGCCACTCACACCGCTCCTTGAGCCCTGCGCATTTCATGCACGCGCGCTGCTTGGGTTTTTCCAGGTCTCGTTCACACTTGGCCTTGTGCTTCGCACAGCGAATACACCTGCAAAAAAATTAATAAAGTAACAAGGGAATAAAATTAAAAAAAGAAAAAAAAAAATAACCGGACATTGTTGCTCCGGTCTCCACTCACACCCACCTCCGGCTCTTCCCTCACTCTCTTCTTCGACGCCTCCTGCGCCATCGCTCTCTGCCTCGCCGCTACCTCTGCAGCCCTTCGCTGCACCTCCGCTCGTTCCTTCTCCGCCTGCTCGCGCACCTGGCGCTCCGCCTCCTCTTTCGCCTTGCGTTCCACCTCCTCTCGTGCTCGTCGCTCCGCCTCTTCCCGGCATTGCTTCTCCTCTCTCTTGACCTGCTTGCGTCGACGCCTCTCCTTTGTTTTGGCATCGAGGACGGACGCCTCGTCTTCGCTACCGGACTGGAGCTCCGGTGTTGACGCCTTGGTCCAGTCCTTGGACTCGACTGCAGAGGGAACAGTGGGGGTGGTGGACTTAGCAGTGTTCGACATGTTTGGATTAATGGCAGGAAACTGGGGGTAAAAGCAAGAACCGGTTTGATCTTTATAGATCCAAATTTCGTACTCAGACAATCACTCCGGACTCCGCATTGTTCTAGGCGACCACACAACAGCCTCATTGGGGCCTCATGGGTTCAGCCCCTAAAAGGGGGATACTGTTACGACCATGCCCAACTCCGGGCCTTATCCGGTCACTCCGGTCGCGTCGCAGCTCTACAGCTCTACTCCGGTCGCTCGTCTCCTACTCCGGTCGCGCTCACGCAGATAACCTTCCGTTAAGCACGACCCTTGGTCTATGCTCCATTCGCTCGTTACCACACTTCGCCGTTTACCCTGTCTTGACGTGAGTTCTCCGTGAACTCGATATATCCTATACCTTGTAGCATTTTCACCGGACCTGATTTATTTTACCCGGACCTGACTTTATTTTCATCGGACCTGACCTAGTACTTTCTCCAGTTGTCCCTTGTCCGCCTTTTAGGCTGTTTACTTGTCACCGTATACTCGACCCTAGTTCTTACTTAGTATAAGTACTCTGTAGTTTATCCTGTACTCCTCAGTCTGAAATCAACTTAGTCACTACTCCAGTCTCTGCCCGTCTCCGTCTCTATCTTCTTGACCGGAACCTACGCAAGGGATCAACACTCGTTGTCCTTAGTCGTTGAATCCAAGCGGTCACCAACTCCGGCCGGACTAATCTCTTGTCCAGCCCTCTGCTCTCCCCCTTCGTCCGCTTTCATCCGGACTTGACCGGACCCCCTACCGGAGTAGACCCGGACTTGACAAAAGGGAGCACATACAATAAAACGGGCGGCGAACGCGTGGACACGATCAGACAATAGGGTACAGGGTGATCGGATGTCACAGTTGTGACAGTAGTTCAGCTTCTCAGACTGTATGAACAGAAAGATGGTAAGTCAATCAGCTATCTAAATTGTCCTGACACTTTCAGTTAGGCAGAGAGTAAGGGGCCAGTTTTCCAGACTGTGAAGACACCTTCAGATAGGAAGATGATAAGTGGGTCAGCTCTCTGGACTGTCCTGACATTTCCAGCCAGGCAGATAGTAAGTTAGTCAGCTCATTATGCTGTCCAGACACTTTCAGACAGAAGTTGGTAAGCTAGTCAGCTATCTGGATTGTTCATACACTTCCAGATAGGCAGATCATAAGTAGAACAGCCCTCTGGACTGTTCTTACACTTCCAGCCAGGCAGATAGTAAGTTGGTCAGCTCTTTATGCTGTCCAAACACTTTCAGACAAGTAGACAGTAAGTCAGTCAGACATTTAAGACTCTGCCAGACACATCAGATCAGTCAGAGTGGTCAGACACCCTCAGGCTGTCAGGTTATCAGAGAGTCTGGACAAGTCAGACCAGTCAGACCAATTAGACCCCCCAGACTGTCAGACTGTCAGACAGTCCAGACCAGTCAGACCAGTCAGGCTGATCAGACCCCAAAGACAATAAGTTGGGCAGACACCTAAGACTACCCAAAACAATTAGAGCAGTCAGACCCCCAAGACAATAAGTCAGTCAGACATTTAAGACCACTCCAGACAAGTAAGACAAGGCCAGTCAGACCAACCAGACTGTCTGACTATCAGACAGTCCAGATTAATCAGATCAGTCAGACCCCTCAGGTAATAAGTCACTCAGAAAGTTAAGACCACCAAGACATGTCAGAGCAGTCAGACTCCCCAGACAGTGGGTCAGTCAGACAGACCATCTAGACTGTCTTTAAGACCACTCCAGACCAGTAAGACAAGTAAGGCCAGTCAGATCAATCAGACCCCCCTAGGTAATAAGTCACTCAGAAAGTTGAGACCACCCAGACATGTCAGAGCAGTCAGATTCCCCAGACAGTAAGTCAGTCGGATCAATTAGACCACATACTAGACTGTCAGACTATCAGAAGGTCCAGACCACTCAGACACCCAGCCAGGCATTTATTCAGCCATGGCTGGTTGCTGTTATTGCAAATTCACTCACATCTTTCCCTGCAATCTATCCATGCATTATTGTGTCTAGGTGCCTGGTGCAAGTTAGTCCTGGTGAGAGATGCCCAGATCAGCAAAACCAACCCTCCCCTGGACAGCTGTCTCAGAACCCCAGCTCTCCCAGCATGTTACCTAACTGGCTAGCACTGTCCAGACTGTCCCATACTTTTATAGCCTGTACATAGTTTTCAACCACCTTCATTAATTTAATGTTTATGTTAATTAATTTATATTCAATTATGCACAATACAAAGAATAAATATTGTATACTAACAGTAGGGGTCCTTGTCGACACAGGATGGTGGTCATCATTGTCATGTTGGTGGTGGCTTGTCCAGGTGGTAGTCCCATTGTCAAGGCAGGTGGTGGGGTGACCACAGTGGCCATGTCATCCTTACTGGTGGTTGTGGCCGTGTCATGGGTTGATGCAGGTGGGGTGGTCGTGTCATTGTCAATGATGGTAGTGGGGTGGTGGTGGTGATCGCGTCGTCAACACAGGTAGGGGGTGATTGTGTTGTCGTCGACGTAGGTGGAGGTGGTCATGTCATCATCAATGACGGTGGGATGGTGGTAGTGACCGCGTTGTCGTTGTCGACGGTGGTGGAGGGGTGGTGACCGCGTCGTCAACACAGGTAGGGGGTGGTCATGGCATCGTTGACGCAGGTGGGGTGGTCGCGTCATGGTCAACGACAAAATCTATCAGAATAACATGCTGCCACACCTCTGTGCCCAGCAGGCTCACCCCTGGGCTGCCCCCCCCTCAAACCCAACCGGCCTACCCAGCCAGCTGTGCCCCCTCCCCTCTCTACCCCCACTGACCTCATGGCAAAGCTCTGTAAGGAAGTTGCACCACTCTGGCACAAATTCAATGCCTTCCGTTGAAAAGACAACAAGCTACTACCTCAGATGAGGTGCATTCAACCTAGGGACTTCTGGAGGTCTGGCAAGGCTCCCAAGGACTAAGGAGACTAAGAAAACTAGAGAGTGGAAGGCTGGTTCAGTCACTCCATGACTGAGCTCAAAGATGTACACTGAAGAGAGAATTGTTGCTTAGTAAGCTAGTACAAGCCTACATAGCTAAGGTAGAGAGCCCAGTATTAGTACTACCAATTCTACACACCTAGAGACAGGACTGTCTCTACACTGTGCCCTACACAAGGCGTCCCTTGATCCCCCCCCTCTCTCCCTGCACTGCCCCTATGTAAGTTGTTGCTGGCTCTGATGACTGATAGTCACACCCTCAATGAACATGACCTATGTTATATTGAGGGTAGGTGATGGTACAGTAGTAGAGTAGTTAGAAGATAATCTGCTTATGTAACGAGCACCAGTGCTATATATATGGGCGCTTCTGCTTATATAAGCAGAAGTGCTACTATAGATAGACCTCCTAGTGGTCAACAGTAAAGGGAGATTACTCCCTTTACACCCTCCCCTTAGAGAGTCCATCCAAGGACTCTTGTAATGAAGCGTGCGAGATACCTCGCTTACACCCTCCCCTTAGAGAGTCCGTCCAAGGACTCTTGTAATGAAGTGTGCGAGATACCTCGCACAGTAGTAAATGAAAGTCATGTATATTATAACAGGAATGAACAACTAATAAAATGTATGTCTGGTAGACAGGGGCCCGAGGCAACAAGGAAATAGAAGAGGAAAACAAAAAAAATGGAAACAAATAAGAAAGTGACCCGTTGGGGTTCACAACGCCTTCTGTCAAGAGGGTTGTGCCTCTCTGATGATGGTAACACAACCAGTTGGCAGTCGTGTCGTTGCGTCAGTGTGACTCTTCGTTTTAGTGAGAGGGTTGTGCCTCTCGGGATGACCAGTCACTCCCAGGTCAGCCCTACATCTGCGATGGACCAGATTGGTCGATGTCCATCTGGTCCCCCAGAGGGTTCCACGGTGGGCCAGGGTCATCGTCGCCCCAGTAGTCCTCGCTGAAGCTGTCGTATTCCTCCTCTTCATCGGAGGGCAGCGTCTTGCACCAACTGCAACACTTCTTTTTCACTTTGGGGGCCAGGTACCCTGCCACTACATCAATTCCCATGAGGGAGAGGGTATTGCCAGGGTGAGACTCTATGTCTCGAAAGTCGGTCAGCCTCTCCGCTTGTTCCACCCTGTCTTCATAGTATTCAAGGGACCGCTTGAGCCCCTCCAAGGCAGTCTCTGCAACCACAAGCTCCAAGCTTATTTCAACATTGGGCTCTCGTCCAGCTGTGTCATCCTGCAGCGCCGCTACCACCCACTCATGCAGGTCATCAGCTTCTTGGAAGCTAATGCCATTCTGGGCGAGGTGCCCAGCGATCACAAATGGGGACGGCACTTTATTGGTCGATTCGGACCAAGGGGATGTGCGGCCTGGCATGATTATCCACCCCTCTTGCTCGACGATAGCTCTGTACTGTCCTAGGACCACAAACAGCCATGCAAAGCTGCAGCGCCAACCATTACGGTTGGAACCATACTGGAAACAAGGGGCAAAGTACCCCTCAAGGATGAATCCTCTGAGCCTCCGATCAGTCGGGGGCTCTTGGTGCTTGGGGTCAGTCTTTTTATGAACCCCAGCAAATTTCTTTGTGCAGCCGGCGTGACTCAAATGGTGGATGAAGTCACACCATTCGGCGATCTCGTCTCCCCAGCCGGGAGCTCCCTTTGGCAGTCCGTCATGCTGGTGGGTGGTGCGATTCCTCCGCGTTAGGATCAATGGAGGTACAGTCGTTGGCAGGGATTGCCGGCTGGAGGACATTACTCCAAATGAGCAGGTGCGCGCTCTGGCAGGGGCCGGCGCTGACAATGATGAAGTGGCAGGGGGTCATGCCACCTCAGGAGCAGGAGGGAATGATGAGGCAGTGGGTTGTGCTGCCTCAGGGGCTGGGGGTAGCAGTGATGCAGCGGCGGGTGGTTGTGCCACCTCAGGGGCAGATGGTAGTGATGATGAGGCAGCGGGGGGTTGTGCTGCCTCGGGGGCGGGAGGAGGAGGTTGTGATGTGGCCTCTGAGGGTTGTTCTCCTTCTGTATGGTCATTTCCTTGCTCAGCCCATTTTTCCTGCTTGTATCCCTCACACTTGCTCTTTCCATGAGCCGAAGCCCATGCAGGGGGGTGCCAGTGCTTGAACACATGACTCATCATGCTATTTTTGAGGGGCTTGACCCTCATACGACAGGCTGTATCCACCATGTATTGATTGAGCCAAGCTATAAATTTTTGCCCAAACTTGGTGTTGGGCGAGTTGCTCTCCTCCCACCCCTTCGCTACTTGGGCATAGAACCCATCAAATTCAGCAGTTGTGTTGAGCAGGCACACTGCTCCTGGCCAGATGGCACCGGTGGTCGGGGGTGCAATGCCATGGTGAATATTTCTGAGGACATTCTCCCTGTGAGGGTCCTCAAACTGGTACAAACAGTCATTGAACTGTATGTGTAGGTATTTGGTGCCGTCCAGCAGCATGTTATGTTTACTTGGTTAGGGATTTCTCCCTGGCCAAGTAGAGGAAACATTGTTTCCTTGGGGTTTTCAAGCCACCCTGACAACAAGGACCTTGGTGGCTCAGCGATGTCGACATCCATAGCGCCGAAGATGGTGCCCAGCAAGTTAGGATGGAAGCAGGTGTGACCTGGGGATCGTGATCGAGAACGGCGTTCTCCAGAGTATGATGTGGGTGTTACCCTGCTCCCTCCCCATGGAGAAACAAGATGTTCCTCCAAGGGCCAACTGGACAGGCCCGCCCCAGAAGGATCCTCTGGGCGTGCTGAGGGGAATGTACATTGAGAGCAGGCGAGCCTGCTCAAATGCAGCGGAGGTCTGCTGCTGCAAGAAAGTGGATGCCACGCTTGCGCCAATAGTCGCATTCGCGACGCATCAATGCAAGGTCATCCTCAAGGCCAGACATGCGGGCACTCCACCTGAAGACACGTGCGAGACACTGTAGGCAGTCCTCATGTGCGCCTGTCATATCCATACTTTTCCCAGTTGCAACTCTGGTCTAACCCTGGCCCGCCTGACCTCTCCTTAGGCATAGATGCAACTCCAGATCTAGTCCGGCCATCTCCAGCCCCATAGCTGCACTCCAGCTCAACTCCGGTCACTACATCCATCTCCACCTCAGGACTAACCCCTGTCTTCCTCTAGACAGATCTGTGGTCTAACTCCTCCATGTCGGACCTGTACCTACCATTAGTCACTACTCCAGTTTCAGTCTGGCCACTCCCTTTGTCTGGTCTGCGACCTAGCCCAACTCCGGCTGGTACATCCAACTCTGGCTCAGGTTTGCTCCTGTTCCACTCCGCTTCCCTGATAGGTCCACCAATGGCCTTGGACATTTCCATGTCCAACTCTGGACCTTCCTCCAGCTACTCTGCCCTTCTTCCACCTGTGCACTCCCTCCACTCGTACACTTCCTCCGGTCCTGGACATCACTCCAGACTTAACATTAGTTAAGTCCACCTCCAACCCTTACTTGTCCTCTTCCGACCTAGTTCCCTTTACCTACTTGTCCCTGCATCTGCTCTGTCGTCCCTGTAATCCTAGTTCCCTGTTTCTGCTTCCACTCTGGTTTATTTTCCTGTCCCTGCTTTATTTTCTTGTACCTGGTTTATTTTCCTGTCTACTTCTGCTCCATCCCTTGTCTTGACATTAAGGTGTTTACTTGTCACCATATATACTCACCTTAGTTTCATTACTATATAAACTACCATACTCCGGCCTAGTAGTCCTCAGATCAAATCTCAACTAAGATACTCCCCACTCTGTACTACCCACCATGCTCTCCTAATCCCATCTTGTTCTCCTGAACTCCAGCCAACTCCAGCCTCTGTCCTATCTTGTCCCCTTGGTCCTATGTCCGATCCTAGCAAGTCTCCTACTCGCATGAGGGCAAAAGCCACCTCTGTCCCAGACTCAATGCTAGACCTCTCAGGACTTATCCCACCTGTGGGATGTCCTTTGCTCCAGACAAGCTGCGCTCAACTCCAGACCACTTTCCCATGGTCTGGACTTACTCTGCAAAAACCTGGACTTACTCCCTGTGCTTCTCTAGTGCCCGGACTTCGTTCGTTTGACCTGGACTTGACTCTCTGCACTAACTAGCACCTACTAGTGTCTGGACTTACCTCCTCATTAGTTCCCTGCACCTCTGGACCTCCTAGTAAGATCGTCAAGGAGAACCGGTCTTGACAGCGCCCATGATGGACGGCATCTCCAGGACGATGTCCAGGGAGACGTGCTTTCGGTATTCCAAACACATGGGGCACTGGTGGTCCCTGTCGTGGAGCAGAAGACCAGTAGTGGTGGCACACCACTGGTCGGGGGAAGGAGAAGCATTGCATGCTGTTACACACTGACACTTCTCATGTCGCCCTTTGCAAGAAGGGGAACAAGGACTACGAGCCTGGTCCTGGTGGGACATAGGCTCATCAGAGGTGTCGTCTGCACAGCTATGATGTGCAGACAGGGAAGGTGAACGACGGCAGTTGTCAGACATAATGTGTAAGGAGACAGTGGTGAAGGTGCAATGGATGTGGTAATGGGGAGGGAGTAGGGCAGGCAAGGGACGAGATGAAAATTGATGGAAGTCAAAATTGAAAGTCAGCGAGTATACAGAAATTGACAGTGGACCGAGACAATGGATACTTTTGACATGTGTAATCCAGACTGACGCATGCCGGTGGTACCAGCGATCACATGAGGTCACTGTTAGAGTTCCACACTTGTTTGCCTCAATGCTGCTTTTCAGACTACCATGTAGTCAATCGCACATGCTACGCGTGCACTGACTGCCCTTGGGCAGTCGTTGTACTGACTGAGCTCCATGGAGCTCGAGATAGTCATCCAATGCTTCGAGATCCCTGCAGTGTGCATGCAGCTCCCAAGTAGAGTCACCCAGGTTCCATTTCACCAAGAATTTGACTTTATTGCCCACTCAATGGTGGGCAGTTATCTCATTGACAAGCCATTTGGCGTCGTCTGGGTTGCCCATGTCGTAGAAGGCTTGGGCATCCTGCTTCGGAAAGAGCCTATCATTGTTGGGCTCATGTCATCTCAGCAAGTTGACATGGAAGGTAGGATGTATTCGTCGGTCCTTGAGCTGTTGAGGCAGCTCAATAGTGTAGTTATCCGTCGTTGGATTACCCGCGACGACTCTCATTGGCCCAATGTATTTGGGCAAGAGCTTTCGAGCTCGTCCCTTAGGCAAGGTAAGGTTTTTGGTCGATAGATACACTAACCCCCCCACATCCAGTGTTGGGGGATCCTTCCTCTTTTTATTAGCGTGGTGCATTTGTATCACGCGGCTCTCAATGATGGCATCAAGGGCCATCGCTAGGTTGTCCCGTGCCTGGCGGATGAATCCTTGGACACCAGGTGCTGTCTTTGGAGCACTTTCATGCTTGAGTTGTGACATTCGAGGCATATATCCATATGTGAGCTTGAAGGGTGTGAACCCAGTTGATCTGCTCACACTCGAGTTGATCGCGAACTCAACCATGGGTACTTTCTCAACCCAGTCCTTCTGGTCTGGTGAGATCATACTGTGCAGAATCTGTGCGATTGTGCTGATCGAGTGTTCAGATGCTCCGTCCGTTTGTGGGTGAAATGCTGTTGACATCAGGAGTTTCACTCCGAGAAGTTGATGTGTTTCTCTCCAAAATTGTGATGTGAACTTGGTGTCTCAGTCAGAGACAATTGTCTCAGGCAGTCCATGTAAACAGACAATTTCTTTCACAAAGAGCCATGCTAGTTGCGAGGCTCGGATAGTCATAGTCACTGGCACCAAGTGTATCAGTGAAGTCATGCGACAGAGCACAACCCACAAGTAGTTGTGCTCACCTTGTTCAGGGAACGGTCCCACGAAATCCATCACGATGGAGTTCCAGGGTCTTCGGGGAATCGGCAGAGAATGCAACAGCCCCACTGGTTTCTCATTGCTCGTCTTTGTCGTCTGGCAAACAGGGCACGATCAACAAAATCGATCTACTTCCTTGCCGAGTCCTGGCCACCAGTACCACCTGCGGATATAATCTGCCGTGCGCAGCGCACCTAGGTGTCCCAGCACCTTGTGCGCATGATTGATGATACATGCAGTCATTGAGTCCCCCTTCCATCGCGTTCGTGGAATGCAGAGGACTCTTTCACCTCCACTGTTCACAGCGTGGATCAGTCTGCCGTTCATGCTGAATGTGGGGTGATGTTTTGGCTTCTCAGCCACTTTTGCAAGTACCAGGTCATCCTTATATCCGGTTCTTACAGCTTCCATGAAGCTGTTTTGCTGTTGGAAATGGGTGCAGGTGGCAGGCGACTGCCCTGCAGATTTGAGTAGAGTGAGGTCTTCACTCGTATGTGCGGGAGCTGCTCTCTCCCTACTCGATTCTGCATGTTCACACAATTCTGCTGCTTCGATACAGCGATCCTCTTGCTTTCCGCACAGTCTATTGCCATGCCTCACGTCGTCTTGACTTGCTCTCATTGAAGCAAGTCGTAGCTCCCTTAATCGATCTTGGGGGAGGTCATCCCCCTCTGGGTTGAGTCTCATGTCTGTGTTTACCCAATTGATGCATTCATTCTGGACTCCCTCACCTCCTTCCATCTCATAGTAATGGGACAGACAGTCAGCAACCTTGTTTTCAACTCCTTTTACATAGACGATTTCTGCATTGAATCGGGACAGATAATCCGTCCATCGGATCTGTCGACTCAATAGTTTTTGTTGAGTGGAGAGGTACTTCAGTGCCTCGTGATTGGTAACGATTTTGAATGGGAATCCAAGGAGTTTATCCTCCCATTTGAGAAGCGCTTTGAGTATTGCAAGCGTTTCTCGTTCAAACATCCGATAGTTATGTTGGGCATCTGTTAGCTTCTTCGACATGAACCCAGCTGGGCGGCATGTCTTCCAGTCTTCTCCCTGCCCGTAGAGTGCGCCCACTCCATACAAGGATGCATCGCATATGAGCCAAATCAGCTTGTTCAAGGTGGGGTTTATCAGCCTCAGTATCGTATATTTGCATGCGAGGTCCTTGATCGCTTGGAAACATCGATCATGAATTTCTCACCAGTGGAAGGGGTGTCCATTCCTCTGGATACCCGTGAGCAGTGTGGTGTACACTGACATGTCTGGCATGAACTGTGCCAGGTACTCGATGAGTCCAACAAATTGTTGTACCTCGTTCAGGTTGCGAGGCTTCCTCCACTCACATATCCTTGCCATTTTATCTGTGTCTGCGTGGACACCATGCTCATTGATCATGTGCCCGAGGCAATCGAGCTTTTCTGCATACAAGTCGCATTTTTCTTGCTTGAGATAGAATTCTGCCTTCATTAAGGCATCGAGCACGAGTTGCAAGTGCCTCTCGTGTTCTTCTAGCATGTTACTGAACACGAATATATCATCGAGATACACATGGATGAACTGTCCAACATGCTCTCACAGTACCACCGTCATGAGTCGCTGGAATGTGGTGGGGGCATTGCAGTCTCCTTACTGCATGACCTGACTCAGGAATGTACCGAAGATAGTCGAAAATGCTGTCTTCTTAATGTCTTCTGGTTCCACGTGTACCTGTTCATACATGTTGGATAAGTCTATCTTCAAGTGATATCTCGCTCTCATGACATCCATTCTGATCTGATCTTGGTCAGGGAATGGGGTCATGACCGTGTTTTCGTTGCGTTTCCTGCAGTTGATCACGGTCCTTAATTTTCCCGTCTTCTTTGGGATGCATAGCATCAGTGCCGCCTGCAGCACACTAGCCATGATCCACCACTTTGCATTCATGTAGAGTTGGATCTTCTCTGCCAGTTGTGGCTTCAGAGAGTCTGGGCAGTGTGGCAGGTGGTAGGCGTACTGCTTCCCCTCGTCAACCAGAGGTATCCGATGATTCACTTCGTGGAGTGGGGGCAATTTTGCCACTACTCCGCCCAATTGATTCTTGTATTCGCTCAATATCCATCATGCAGTCATGGGATATCATTGTCTGCGAGTTTCTTCACGTTCATCGCGGCGAGTTGTGGGGGCAACTCTAGTTTCTCAGTGGGGGAAGAATGCTTCCCGCGCATCTCTCCCCCTGCCCCGAGTCAATGAGCTGCTGGTGGACGCCCAATCTGCCTGTGAGCATTGGGCGTCATGCTCATTTCAGCCTCTACTGAATTTGCAATCGAGTGACCCTCGATCCAGAGTGTATCCTCGCCAAAGTGCACACTCGGTGAAGTCTCAGGAACGGCAGACCTATTATACAGTCATACCAGTCGATATTGGTGACATCAAAGTATGTGTTGTGGGTGACATGTCCCAAGCGCACTGGTACATGTGCGCCATGGGTGATGGTTGAGCGACTACCGACACATCTTAGTTGCAGTGGTAGCTGGGACTCCAGTGTGAACATAGCCAATTTAGCTACGGTTGCAAATGCAGGACTGATGAAATTTGTTGTGCTGCCAGTGTCGACCATTGTCAACACATCGCAGCCGTTGACCTTCGCTCGCACTACGAAGCAGGTGCACAGGTGGAAAGGTACCACTGGCATAGGGCCAGGCAGGCCTATCACTGTGTTCATGCGCATTGCATATCAAAATGCGCAGTCTGTAGTGTTGCGATCCTTCACTGGCCACAACACCATCATTTGAGGAGCAGCTCCATCTGCCAGTTCCTCATCCAGAGGCGGGTTACAAAGCTCGCCTCGTACTCGCCGAGTACATATGGTCCGTCAGGAATAATGTTTCGATGTGGCTGGATATACACTGTATGTTCCCCACCTGTAGACATGCGTGCTCTACCAAGCCGGTGGTCAAGTGTGCAGAGCCCCTCCACTGTTTGAAGGAGCTCAAATTGCGACTGCTCTGTGTGTCGACTGACACGTTGAAGTGTCGCCCACATGTCCTGCAAGGGATGCCCAGCGAAGTTGATTCGCGCTGAGGTTCTAGCAAGGGCCGTACACAGATCCTCTGTAGTGTCCTCTGGTTGTTCCTGTGTGCCGTCCCTCAGGGCACTCAGCACCTGGAGTGTGTGGTTGATTAGACTGCGCACTCGGTTTGTACTCCATCAGATTATTGCAGCCTGCGGGTCACCTAGCAGGCTACACTCAAATATCCGTGCTACGGTTTCAAGTTGATTGAGGGGTTCATTGGTAGCCTCGAGCCTCTCTTGCACAAGACCCACAAACACCACTCCGGTCTCTGGGATGGTGTGCTCATGAGCCATCCATCCATCGTCATATGCCCTCCGAGCGCTCTGGCTAGGAAATGCTCGTGCTGCCTCCAAGCCCAGATCTTCCTTGAGCTCAGACGCAATGATGTGCCACCAATATAAGCGACACGTGAGGCATTCGCCATAATGGGTGAACCTGAATCGTTCATCCCACTCCCATCGAGGGTTCGCGTTAGTGGCCGGCATTGCAATGTTTTCCATCGTGTTTATTACTCCCCAGTTGCCAATCCCTTCATCGGCAGCTACATTCACTGGAGCATCTACATGCTTGTGGCCCTGTCCAGGGGCTGGGACCTCCAGTAGGTCGTTGATGTTATCCTTGTGGTAGTCATTTTCGCGGGGTTCAACATTTGCGGGTGTAGGTACAGGGGCTGCACTCCGTGCCCCCTCGCAGTCTGACTCATTGTCGCTGTTGACCTCATACCACTCAATGCAGATATCCATTCTGTCTCGCATGGTCATGGATGAGCAGTACACGACGTCCTCATCATGAGAGTCATGGGTATGCATCCGCCCAAGACAAGCAATGGGTTCTCCATCGCTGTCTCTGTCATCGTTGTATATGTCGATGATGTCTCCTTTGTCACTCGAGTACTGGGGGCCATCTACTGGATCCCCCTCATTGTCACTCCCTGGTGATGGGTCTTGGTTGTCCATGATGCCATGGGCAGTATTATCCTGCTCGCCAGTGTCTTCAGCGGTGTCAGGCTCCTGCATGTCCGCCGCAAATAATCGGGCCTTATTTTGTTTCATTGGTTTGGGGCAGCAGTCTGTGAAGTGTCCCACTTCGCTGCAGTTGAAACATCCTGTGTCCTTCCGCAAGAGTGTCCCTCTTGCTTTCCCTGAGGCTCCACCTCCTCTATTGTAGGTGCCTCGACCAGCGTCCCTCGTTCCAGGCCGCTGGCCATCTGTTTGCTGCTGTCTCGCATTGGACAGCGCTTTCTTATACAGCATGTTTCCCCTGTGGAAATATTTGTGCCCATTGCCAGAGTTCTCAGAACTCGACTTCTCCTTCACAGGAACACCTGCACTGGCCCCTCTAAATGAACTCTTCACTGCTTGAGTTCAGAAGTGATTGCTGATCATCTTCAGTGCGCTCTCCATCTTCTGAACCTCGACCAGGATTTGATCCATGGCTGAGTGTTCTGCAGATATTCCATGTGCCTTCACAACTCCTTCTGCCAACAACAACGGGAGTCTGTTGATGAACTTCCTCCTCATGGAATAATCATCCGGCAGCTGGACCATCCTGACCGCATGATGTCTCATGTCATTGTAGAACACGAGGGCCCCTTGCTCAGAGGAGTACCTCGTCTTATCGTACTTTTCAGCCGCATTCTGTGCGGATGCTTCGTGAATGAATTGCATGAAGAGTGTGCAGATGAGGTCCTCAAAAGTCCAGTAACGGATCATGTGATCCGGGCCTTCAACTTCCTGGTCACACCATTGGCCTGCTAAGTCTTCCAGACAGGCACCTGTGTACATGACCCTGTCTCCATAGTGGGCAGGGCCTGTCACTTTATAAATCCTGAACCAGCGCAAAACCTGGTTCACCCATTCGTCGAATATGTCAATGCTGTCCTGGCCCTTGTATGCTTTGGGCTGGGTTATCTTCATCGACTTCACTTCTGGACCCGCTGGATCACCGGGTCAGCCGACAGCTTTGTATACACGCTGTCTGTATCAGTCGAGCAGAGTGTCTGTATAGCCACTCATTCCAGGGGTCAATCCTCAATTCTGAGCTGTATAGCTCAGCTGATTATATTGCCCAGAGCGATTTGGAGTTCGTGCTGAGCACGCTTCTCTGCGCTCGTGATGATGCCTTCTGTCATTGTCGCTGTCATTGTCTGAGGAGTCAGTTCCTCCTCCTCCTCCTGGTCCTCCTCCTCCTCCTGGTCCTCCTCCTCCTCCTGGGGGTGGCGGAGGCAGAAGGTTCTGGTACCTTTGGGCAAACAGGCCTTGCTTGTATTGAGGGACTTCCCTCACTTCTTCGCAACTTTCATGCCAAGCCAAGTGGGGTGGGATGTCTTGTGATCAGGTGTCTCTTGATGCCCCATCATTCTCTGCCTGCGGAGTGTTCAATGTCACTTGTCACCCACTCGTCCCGCGAGTGGGAGTGTTGAAGACAGTGAAGCAGTCTTGCTCCTCTTCATCATTGATTTCACTCTTGACAGTGAATCTCAGTGTTGGATTATCCGAGAATACATCCCTGCGCGATGTGTTCTCATTTCGAGGATCTGTTAGGAGAGCTACCCAGAGGCTGTCGAACATAGCCACCTGGTCTCCTCCTGGGACCAACCCGTGATTGTAGTCCCTTTCCTCGCAGGGTGTGTTTCGCCAGTCCTCAGTGAGCATCCCCATTAATTCTTGCATGGACTCCTGCACCTCACTATAACATAGAGGGTATGGTCCTTGGGAGAATGGGGAGGCAAAGAAGAAGGCATGATGGAGCTTGTGGAGTCAAGTCTCCCGCTCTCCTATCACTGGTGTACTTGCCAGTCGACTAATCCCCATCATTGGGGTGCTTGCTGGCAGACTGGTCAGAGAGCTATCCATCCTCGTAGTGTTCCTTGAGGTCGTCGACCTCTAGGGCTCTGCATGGGTATACCCATGGGTCCCAGCAGCTGACCCATACCCATACCCACGTGGGTACATACCCATGCCTATGGGTCCATACCATATCATACCATGGGTATACCATGGGTATGCATGGGTACAGTATTCAAAATATGGTAGTATTAGAATTCAAAGACTACATATGATTCTGCACCATTGTGTAGCTACTCTATCTCAATCGCATCCCAACCTGGTGGAAGCTCAATATCATCATCACCCTCAATTTCTTCCAAAGTAGCAACCTTCTGTATGTCAGTATTCTTTACTAACCCTTGGGCACTCCATGAACTAAGGCAGAGGAGAGCGCGAATGGATTGGGCAGACAGAGCATTCTGTGTATGCGATAAGAGGACACGGCCACAGCTAAAAATATGTTCAACATCTACTGACATTGCTGTAGTACAATAATCAGATGTTGAAATGGGCTCGATTAGTTGGCATACCTGGTATGGTTAAATAATCCATGGCCATTCGGGAGAGATGGGGGTATGTTGATTGGTGGTCATACCACCACTTGAGGGCATCACCTACGTTCTCGACATCTGCGGTGAGATAGGCATCAAGTTCATCTTTTGGTTGTGTCTTCTTCATGAGGGATGGCAAATTGTTGAAAATATTGGCGGGCTTGCCATTCTAAGGGGATATTAGGAATGTTTGAGTGTAGAATTAAAGTACATACCTGGTTTTCTGAGTCTGACTCATTGTCCAGTACACTAGGCACGTAGTGTGTAGCGTAGGATCCGTTGAATGTGTCTCAAACGAGTTCCTGAGTCATCGAAGTCCAAGCTGCTTCCCATCCAGCTGCCTTGAAGTATTCGAGCTTATGGTGGGGATGCAATACTGTCAAAGGTGGGTGAGGAATTGAAGCGTTCATTAAATAGACATACCGTGCGTACCCATGGCAATGCGATACAGATCAGACGAATCAGTCAATGAATAATACCTGTTGAGGGTCTTCTTTGCAAGTCCAATGGCAGCCTTGATGGCTGGGTCAAGAGTTTGATCCAGTGTACCATTTGTAAATGTTTCATCGATGTAGTCGATGGCTGGGATGACCATCACAAGGTTGGGTGTACCACGTGAAAAAAACAGTGTTGCATCCTTCAGACTCTGTAACATGTGACAGCATTACATTTGCGTGCACCAATCCAAAGCCAACCCACGCACCTTCAGTGTGTCTTGCAACTGACCTAACAAGTCCCACTCATGGTCATTGAGTGCGTAGGCCGTCAGACCAAGCTTGTGTTTATCAGTGATGTCCTCGATTGGTACCCGGTAGTCAACTACGAAGTTTGCCATGTCAAAACTTGAATTCCACCTTGTTGAGACGTCGCACGGGATCATTTTGACAGGCATATCGAAATCGTTGAGGGTAGCTATCCAAGCAGGGAGGAGAAGAGTTGTAGAGTGAATTATTTTGAACAAGAGCTTTCGGATCTGCATGGATCATATTCATCAGTGCACTCATCATCATTTTATTTGACTTACTTTGACGAGGATCATCTGCAGTGGGCGAATGTCTTCATCCAGTTGTGCATGCTTGGCATCTGTCAACAATGCCACCTCATCAACCCATCCCTCGATGTTATCTTCCTCGACGTCTCCCATACTCTGCATTCCCATCCTGTGAACATCCTCGGATTCGTCAGCACTCTCGGTCTCCAAATCTCCCTCTGGGCTCCACAGACGCCCGTTCTTTGGTGTGTCAAACAATTTAATAAAACTCTTTGCCACTAAATTTGTGATATGCAGGACACATCTCACTCAACTGGCTGGACTGCTGCAGTGTGCGACCATTTCGCCCATGTGCTCAGACATTGTATCGTTTGATGATGCGTTGTCGCTTGTGGTACCCAATATCTTTATGAGTTTACCAGGTAAGTTTTGTGTATCATATCTAATCACACACCATGTCTGAATTCCAAACTCGTTTAGGACACTTGCAAAGGCCTTGGCAAGATTTTTACCAGAGTGAGACTGATGGTAACATGATTTCAGTAATTTAGTTACACTTTTATAGTGCATACCTTTGTGACCTCGACTACATTGAGTGTCATTGACCACGCCTTCCCTTCCTTTGTGAGATGGACTGAAAAGGCAACAAGTGCCTTGTGGTTAGGAGACGTCCATGCGTCTGTAGCAAAATTCAGTTCGCCCTCATATTCCTGGTGAGTAGATTAGATAGCAGTACACTGTCCAGAGAAGACTTGGCTAACCTGAAGCATTTCAACTATCTGATTCCATGTGTTTGCAAAAACAACTTTAACATCCCGCGACACTGTACTTGGATGTGGTAAGTAGTATCCTGGGTGACCAGTATTCATGAGGCATTGAAAACCACGGTCCTTAATAACTTCATATGGGTGCAGGCTCTCTGCTACCCAACGAACAATCTCGACTCTGCAGGGACTCGTTACTAGCACTTGGCCAACCAATCGGAGAAGTATTTACCTTGTTCCAGCCTTTGTGTGTGGCTTGCTTGCGTACATTGTCACTTTCTTTTGTTCAAACACTGCTGTAATTGTCCCGTTTAAAGTAAATTTCTTGGAAATGTCACGAGCAACCTCGAGGCTAGCTGCCTCATCAATTGTATTCATGAAGTCTTCGCCCCAGCATTTTCTCGCATGCTTCCGCATATTGCTCGTGGATCCTTTATCGCCTGTGTCAAGAAAACACTGCACACTGGCCCTGCAACTCTTTCTGAGGCATTTGAAGACATGACTACGCCTCCCTTCACTATAGGTGATCTCTGGAATAGGTGCAAAGCAGGCATAGATAGAGGATGTCCAATCCTTCATCAGTCGCTCTGTTTTCTTGTGAGTAACAATGACACTCATACTCCAAACAAGTGTTTACCTAGCTCTGCATCTGAGGAGTCTTCAACCTCCTCTGTGATCCCAGCATCCTTCGGCTCTGTTGCATTGTTGGGCCTTGTGGGACCATTGTCCATGGTGGCATCTGTAGTACCTGTCTCAGTTGGTTCATTGTTACCAGTTGGTCTCTTTGCTGTTGCATTTGACATTTGGCTGTCATTTCCCCTTCTCTTCTTAGCCAAGCTTGTGGCCCCTGTGCCAACTCGTGTTGCCTTTTGTTTTCTCATGCTGATCTCTCCAGCCATTTTGTGTCTGTAATGAAGGTGTCAGGTGATAGTAGGCAATAGTAGGTGTTGATACTGTTTTGTTCCTTTTGTGTCAAACATGGAGTGCTTCTGTTACAAATAAAGTTTCACTAACCTTTAATGGTATAATTGGGTGTGAGTGTATAATGGATCTGACAGCAGGTGCTCCTGTGGAGCTATGGGTACTGGACCCGTGACCATGGGTATGTGGGTATCTGAGTGCTGACCCGTACCTATACCCATAGGTACCCATACCTGTGACCTGTCATGGGTCACCATACCCATGCTGAGCCCTATCGACCTCGGCTCAGGTGTCTCATATATGTCGTCGAGACCACTGGTCTCCTCACGAGCAAGGGCTCTGTTTACTTCCTAGGCGAACTTGCCTCATACCGCCGTCAGCAGTGTTGGGCACTCAGTTGCCATGGGAAAATTTTTGACAAGCCCTTTCGGGCTCACTAGACCTTGTGGCACTCCTCAAGGTCATCCTGCGCATTGTCGTGCTAGTACCTATGACACTCATGTCCAGGTTGTTCAAAAAATGTAAGTTGTTGCTGGCTCTGATGACTGATAGTCACACCCTCAATGAACACGACCTGTGTTATATTGAGGGTAGGTGATGGTACAGTAGTAGAGTAGTTAGAAGATAATCCCCCACTCCCTTTCATCTGCTTCATCCATGTCCATTGCCCAGGAGGGTGTTACCCATCCCAATCACAGGTGGCTGCAGCCTGTCCTTGATCAGGCTCACTACCCCCCTTTCATCCAACATATCAACTCCTCAATGGTCCCCTACTACCCCTTTGATCTCCCAGAGGACTGCCAACAGGCTGTTGAGGTCATCTACCAGGTGGACATGCCCCATTTTGTGGGTTTTGACTCCAACAGTGACCTCTATGTTGCCATACAGGCCCCCCCTGAGATAGTTGTCATGGCTGTGGTTGCCCTCCTGGGAGCCCCCCTGCCCCCTGCCCCCCATGCTGGAGAGCTTGTCCACTCATAGTACCCCCTCTGCCCCCCCTCTCTCCTATCTCCCCCCTATCACCCCCTCAGCTACATAGTGTGCGTTTTCAGGCAGTCTTGGCTGCCTGGCCCTGCCCATACCTACCAGTTGGGTGGTTATGTGGGTGTGTGGTCAGATCCCCTGGACTTGTTGTTTGGTAGTTTGATGTGTAGCCAGTAGAGTGCAATATGGGTGTTATCACCCGATGCACTATAATGAAAAAAAAGTACTGGTGAGAGTGTGTGGAGTAAAATGCACAGCATGGAGAATCAATGAATACAAAATATGGCATCATTATTCAATAGCTGGACTTTGACAAAACATCCATTGGTGAGCATCTATTATCGTTGTCATTTATGTCTGTAGAAAACACAACCTGTATTTTATGCCCACATATCCATGATATGATACAAAGCAACTATTTTCAATATTTAGGATGGACTATCCCACCAGCATTGTGAGTGACATGAAAGCAGGCAGAGGTGGGTGGAGGTGTTTAGAGTGACTCAGTTCTTGACACATCACTACATAAAAATGAAACATTCATCACAGCCTGGTACAATGGGACATTTCATTGGTATTTTTATGTGCAAGTGGGATGTCCCATTGCAGCCTCAAGGCTATCATGGGACATCCCATTGGTATTTTTATGTGCAAGTAGGATGTCCCATCACAAAATCAAGGCTATCAGCAGACATCTATTGCAATGATTTCTCAATGACTCTCATCACTGTCATCATAGTTTTTTATCCCTCATCACCATCCCCTCTCATTATGGTCATCAGTCATTTTTCACACCTCATGTGTCATGCCAACTGAACCTTTTCTGCTCAACCATGATGGCAAGCTTCCATGCACATCAAAGTGTAGTGTTTTAAAGTCCAGTCTGGTCTGATCTTTTGCCCATTTTTGGAGGCAACCAGACCCCAACTGGTTGCAGAAATTTCAATATTTCTCAGACCACAACCAAACCAATCACACCCAGTTGCAACCTTCACTTATTTTAATTAGGGGGTCTGCAAGCAATTTTAGCCATGCAAATTGAGACTACCTGATTTGCCCAAAATAAGGGGTCTGAAATTGATCTGCACAGAAAAGGAGGTTCACAACCAATTTTCAGCACACAGATCAAGATCCTTTTTTTTTCACAAAACAGGGGATCTGTCAAGTCTGGGCCTACTCCAGTATGGGGTCTGGTCAAGCCTGGATGAAAACAGATGAGAGATAAGGTCAGAGGTTTGAGAAGAGGTTAGCCTGGGCCAGAGTTGCAACTGATTGGATTCAATGACAAGGACAACAAGTGTTGATCCCTTGTATAGGTTCTGATCAGATGGAGATGGACAAGGAGCAGGAGTAGTAACTTAGATGATTTCAGATTAGAGAGTACAGGATAAACTACAGAGTACCTATACTAAGTAAGAACTAGGGACAAGTATATATGGTGACAAGATGACCAGAGTAAGTTGCAAACGATCAGAGTTGAGCTGGAGAGCTGTGATGCAACTGGAGTAACTGGATAAGATATGGAGTTGGACATGGTCATGACAGGGTCTGCAACCAATTTTAAGCATGCAAACCAAGAACCTCTGATTTGTGCAAAAACAGAGGTACTTGATCTTCATGTAGCCCTGCAACTAGTTTTATATTTTCCCACAAGCTCATGCAATCACAACCAGACCAATCACCCAACCCCCAGGTCCAGCAACTGCAGTCTGGTTCAGTTGCTGGTCTTTTTGCAGTCCTAGGACCAGACTTTTATTGCTGTTTGAAAAATGGTCAGCAGTCAGGCATTTCTGAGCAAAAGTGACTCAGAAATATGGTAAACTTGTGCAAGTGATATCTTGCTGAAAACACTAGATATCAGGCTAAATCTTGCAGTAATAGAATCATACTTTCAGCTGCTAGGGTGCCCCATACTAGATATTTTTCAATTCAGACCATTTTTTTCATATTGTCATTCTTGAGCAGCCTTGTAAGGACTGTGCACCCATTATAAAATTACAGAGTAACTTCAACTGGCCCAAAACTATCTAAGGATGCTAGGAATAATATATAGAGGGGTGCCCACACTATCAGGAGGTGGGTGGATTTGTGTAGTAAGGTAGTGGCTTGCTTAGAGTTCAAGTGCAAGTGGCAGGGCCAAGTCTGTTGGTACAAACCCACCTCCTAATTGTGCAAGCACCCCTCTATATATTATCACCTTGTTTAACAAGGTCACTCCTGGAGTATTAGGTTGTGTGTAATACAGTAGTGTTCTCAACAAGTGGTTTGGTCAACATTCAACATCCACTTCTGTTGCAAATGGGAGCATCTCATGCATGTCTGTGTATTAGACTCACCAGGTCTTCCACCTGAAACAGGTTTACCAGTGAGTTTATGGAATCCACACACCCCATCACAAGATAGATAGCATGTAACACCATTTTTCCTCAGACCAGCCATCTAACAGGGTGTCCAATTCAGCATTTTTGTAGAAATAAACTAGCCAGTTTCTCCACATTATTATTGCTTGTCCAAAAAAAAAACCAAGTGCAAAAGGGAGGAGCAACTTGTAGAACATTACAATCTTCATCACTGCTCATGCTTGGATAACTGTCTTTTGGATAGCTTTGACATGGTATGTCAGCAGTGGACAAAAATTATACATTTGTGCAGCCTCCTGACATAATCACAAGATGTCCCAAAATTTGCAAAGTCCACATCTATACACATACACTAAGGTGGATGCACATCCAGATCCAGATCCAGAATGTAGAACCTTATCCCTCAACTGTGGTGATTTGGTAGGGAGCCAGCTGCATCTTCTCACATTCCAACACCCAAAAGATGCTGTCAATGTTTGGCCAATGTCATTCTCTCCTACTATAGCTATGTTACACCCATCCATAGGTAGAGCACTTGTAACAACTAAATAGATGGTGGTGATTGTGCTATTCACCCAAGTGTCATGTAATATTCTAGAAGTAATCATGCTCACTTTTATACCCCATATTGTTTTGTCCATCACCCCAGTAGTAAGGAAGAAGAAGGTAAAAGTCACCAGACTACTAGAGAAGCAAATAAAGCATGAAGATGGTTTTGCAATATCACAGAACCCATTTGCAGCAAGGGAATGTGCAGTGTGTAAAGAAAATACAAAACAATCTGGAGTAAGCAGGAATAGTGTTTAAAAGTCTGGTCCTAGGACTGCAAAAAGCCTGGCAACTGAGCTGGACTGGTACCAGTGGTGACCAGACTGCAGTTGGTGGTCCTGCCAGGGTTGGGTGATCAGTTCAGTTGCAGTTGCAATAGGTTAAGGAAAAATCAAAAACCAGTTGCAAACCAGTCACAGCCAGTCTTTGTTGAGACCAGTTGAGGGCTATCAGTTGGTGACTAACTAGTGCACATAATACATAAATTAAAAAACAAAGACCAAGGACCCCTGTTTTGCATGCTTAAAATTGATTTTAGATCCCCTTTTGTGCACAAATCAAGAGAGTACTTCATTTGTGCAAAAAACTGGTTACAACTGCCCTGTGCAACCACATGCAACCAATTGCTATTGGTTCAGTTGTGGTCCAAGCAAGATCTGAAATAACTAGTCATGGTCTGATTGCCTCCAAAAAGAGAAAGAGGCAATAGACCAGACTGGACTGGACTTTAAAACACTAAGCAGGAATGAAAAAAACACCACAAGCAAGCATGGGCCATCCCATATGGCATGGACCAGCCCTGGGATGGGATTATAAAAACAATGGCCCATTTCAGGAGGGAAGCAGACCCTCCCTAGGATGACCATGGTTTTATAGGCTATTTGGCTGAATTGTGATACTAAACTATTCAGGCTAAATGCTTATCAAAAGTGGTTACCTGAAGTGATACTTGCCCATGTCTGTCTCAATTGCGCTTAGGGACATACCAACAATCTGGCACACCCCGCACTGTTAGATCTAATCATAGATTTCTTCTACACAGGCACCTTGTCGGTGGGATGGCTGTTTCTGGAAGTTTTCGGCAATGAGGTTCCAAGGGTCACTGTTGTGATTTCCGCCACAGTGGTAATATATTCACTCTTCAAGCTACTAATATGATATGCTAACTAAAACTAATATTTCAAGCTGAATGTCGCCCTTGATAAAATGGCATCTTCGAAGGGCGAGGTGAGCTTCAGAGTTGGTACCTACACTCCGGTTTACTTGGTGATTGTCGGTTTGATGGCAAAATGTGACACTTCCCTGATACATGCTGCAAAAACAAGGGCACTCCGAGTTGAGTGGGCAAAAATTGGCAAGTAAGTGATTTAATTTAAATCAAATTTTCACTGTTAATACTTTCATAGTAACAACACAACAGAACTTGTCAATGTTGCCGCACTCACAAGCTTCAATGTAGATCTTGACTAGTCTCTGCGGTCATGTGTATTTCATTATCATTCATCCATTGTTATCACATTACTCCATGTCCTTTCCATACTCATCAATTGACACATTTAGTGATGCTGTCTTACTAAAGGCAAACTGGATTTTGTCGAGTTCTAACTGTCTGAAATCCAAACATCTCTGTCCTGGGCTTTCACAGATGTGCCCAGCATCTGCACCAGGTCTGGACAGATCTGTTGATTACTGTCTTAAGAAGTTGTATGGGTAAATATGCTCAATGTTCCAGTCTGTCATAAGCTTGGGACAGTTCTGTGCAGTCCTAGTCAGTTAGGTACCTTGCTAGGGGAGTCTGGAGGCTCTGTCCCTCTGCCCAGATCTGGACAACTCTGGACAGCCAAGGGTGGGGTTGCTGATGAACTTACTATGCGAGAAATTTGCGAAGTTCTGAGCACAACTAGGCTTACAATTTCCCTCTGGCAGCATCTAGCGCCTTATTCGCTGAAGTGCTCTACATGCAGCACAGCGAGGGGGAGTGTTGAAGTCGCATGTGCACCCGGCGTAAACCATCAATGAAGTGCGCACAAGACTGCGACCCATATTAGTGTAGACTTAGTAATAGTCCTCTTTAGAGTAGATGTTACATATCACATGTCACACGTCACAGTAACATGTCACACTATTTGTTGTATATAAACAGTGTTCATTGTTTATATAATACAACAGCTCTTAACCAGCTACCACTACCATCTCTGGTTGTGTACTCCACCCAACAGGTGAGTTGGAGTAGCAGTTCCTCTACATATATAGGTATTGCTTCAACATCCCTCAAGCATCCAGTTGAACCATTGGGTGTGCCTGACTTCATCCCACTGAGCTGCAGAGTGTTTGAGTACCTTAAGCCGTAGACCAAGGTCCTGTAAGTTGTCATGGATAGCAGTGGTTGAGATTGGCTGGTCATGGTATATGGCCAGCCATTCACCAATCTCATCAAGGAAGGGGGTGGGGAGCTGGGATGGCAATGATGTGGAATATCATTGTGCAGACTTTTTCATGTGAGCAAAGGCAATTATATTCATACCTAAATACTCACTGATGTGCATTTAGTGCACATATCATCACTTCTGCACTGTTTTTGCCATCACTCTGTGCCTACATATGATATCACACTGGTCGCAGACACTACTTCTCTGTGTACACTTCTTGACAAGCATCACACAATGGTGTGTGGTGCGTGGACAACTGGCTTCCCATTGAAGGACTTCATCTCCATGCCACTCCCCCCAATTCCCAACTCACCTTCTTCTAAATACCCAACTACTTTACCTGGCATCCAGCAAACTGTTTCAGTCAATGCTCTTCCATCCACACAATCACCCTATGTGCTCATCCCAAATCCCTGGTATCCGATCCTGGAGAACGTGCTTGTACACCCAAACGAGCACTTGTGCAAGGTCCAGCATGCTCTTGCACACTTTGGGACACTGTTTGGTCATCGCAAGGCAGGCTTCATCATGGAGTCCCTGTGTAAAGACAGACTGGATGTGGACCCAAGCTATGCATACCTGGATGGGTCTGTTTTCTTGCGAGTTGCTTGGCTGATGAGTGTGGCGTTGGTGTCAAGCACCTACAATCTCCGCCTTGCTGCTGGGTGCTACTCCGACAAAAAAGGGGACAAGTCCGACGGGAGGAGGTACAACTCCGAAAGGAGGAGACGCAAGTCCGACGTAGAGGAGGACAAGTCCTACAGAGGAGGAGTTCAGCACCTGAAGAGAGGAAAGGAAGACGTAGGGGGTGAGGGCATCGGCTTCAGCTTATGTGCTGCGCCCTTGGACAGGCTCAGCCCTCGTATTTCGGAGGAGCGGAGGAGTGACAAAGGAGTAGGAGGAGGAGGAGGAGGAGGAGGAACTTAGAGTCAGACAGAAGCAAGATGGGGACGGGGCTTTGTTGATATTCGTACTAAGGTACGAGGAAATACACAGAGGCTTATATACTAACTGAAAGGACAGGATCCTTGTGATAAACACAAGACATGTGAAAGGCGGAGTAGGAGAAACACATGAGAGGAGGAAACACATGGAAGGAGTACGTAGCAACAGGGTGACAAGTAAGTGACAGGAAGGAAACAGGGTATGTACCTGGAGGTATGACAGAAGTGGGCCGGACAGGCCGGAGGAACAGAGTAGGAGTTCGGAGTAGAAACGTCGGAGATGGTAGGAGATGTGTCAGAGCAAAATAGGAGATACGTCGGAGTTGGTAGGAGATACGTCGGAGTTGGTAGGAGATACGTCGGAGCAAAGAGGAGATGCGTTGGAGCAAGTAGGAGATATGTAGGAGTTGGCATGGATGTGACAGTTGGGGTGGGTAGTCCATGGAGAGAAGGACAGTGAAGAGTGGAACTACCAGGTATTTGAAAAGAAGGCATATGATGCTCTGGCAGTGTTGGAGGCCCAAGACAAATTATGAACAATTGTGAATGCTCAGATTCACTCTATACTCTATCCCAAGTCACCCAATCTTGTACATACATAGAGACCGAAAGAAAATCCTGTTGCAGGCACATCCAAGGATTATTTGGTTTAGAGCTATGTTTTTATGCCCTCATGAGTACAACAACATGCTTGAGTAGGAGTGTAACACACTCCCAAATACAGTCATCCGGCAGGTTTTGAGACACCAAAATTAAAAATGCTCATTTTACACAACAACACAAATTTCAATAGATCAGAGTAGACCACAAGGATATTAAAGTAGTAAAGAAAGTCTGAATGAAATTTCTGTCAGAATATATGGCTGCTACATGGCAAACTTACAAGACTGATTACATTTATTAGTTTTGATATATTAGCTCTACCTACAAGATAAATAGTTCGTAGTTGTACTGTGTATATTCATTGTGTTTGGACCTGGTTCACACCCACCCACCCATTGTGGTCACCCCGATTGACTCAGTGCATGAATTCTAACAATTTCTTTAGGATCATAGCTGTAGTTATGCAATGGAAACTTGAAAATTATGGTGCTTTATCTGTGGTCATACTAAGTTTTGAGACGCCCCAAATGTGGTATAGTGGGACATCAGCAAAACAGCACTTTTCTCACCCCAATTTTTGACATGTTACATGAGTGATTCAGTTTCTACACTCTAACCCAGTATGTAAAAGGCTTATTTTAGATACAAAGAAGGTTCAGTGAAATTTTTAGGTAAGGTTTATAGGCCAGTTTTTTTTGGTCCATTTTCTGTACAGCTCTGTATTACTGGGTACCTTTCTGTAATTTTCTGTAATTAGCTGTACAGGCTCTACAGAGCAAAGGGTTGTTTTGCTGATGGAATCTGTGCTTATCGGAAATATTATCAATTGTCATTGGACTGCATGTCATCCTCATTGTCACTATGATCCTCCCCATCGACAACATTGTTTCCCTCCCCTTCTGCACATCAACCATTGACAATGGGCTTTGGAACTGGCCACTCTCAGTCCATGCTGTCATTTTTATGCATGATGGTATTGTAACTGTAGTAAACTAGTCATGCAAAATCCACTGTAATGTAGGGTGGCAATACAGTGCAGTATCTACCATGCATGACACCTGCCCCTCTGCCCACACAAACTCCACATGTCATTTCCGCTTTTTTGGTAGGTTACATAAGCTGTCCACTACTCCCAGAACATGTCCACATATGGTCAATACCTGAATACCAATATTCCCACCTTTGTTTCCAGGCTTCCCTGCCTCTCAGGGCTCCATCCCTGGCCTCTGGCCACTGTATCTACTGTTATATATTGCATATGTGTATATTAGACCACAATTGAACACTCATTTAAGTATCCTACAGCCAAACAAGGCCTGGAGAGTATTTTAGGGGTAAAAACCAAAAAAAGTGTGCGATGTTTTGATATTTAGGGTATATCTAATGGGTAAGCATGCCCCTCTCAAGTATACATATATAGCTACAACATATCCAGGCACAAGGGGATGGTATTAGATGCTTTAAGTGCTATGTCATTGTCACTGTTTCACCCCTGGAAAATATTTCCTGGGATTGTTGGTGCTGGGAGTGGAATGGAACATAGTAGTGTGGTAATATTACATGCATTAGAACATAATTGGACCATTGATTGAGTACCTAAAGGACTCTGAATAGTTAGGAAGGGTTTTAGGGGGGAAAATAGAAAAAGTGTTCGCATTTTTGATATATTTAACATGGAGACTTGGAAAGTACATCCCCTTCAAGGGTACATATGTACCTAAAACATATATTAAAGACAGTGGATGTGGGGAAGGCCATGAGATGCTATACCATGTTCTTCTCCTCCTGGTATGTTGCTCTGGGGGGCTCATACTACATGTACTGGTGACTTTGATATTGTTTTCCAAAGGTAGATATACACTATACCTATAGGTCCATTGCATATAATTTATAATTGACTGATCCAAGGATGAGCAGGAGGAGAAACACCAATTTTATGACAATAGGGGGTTATGTCAGTTTCCATAGTAGATATACCTATTCTGACTATATAGAGGGCTCATGAATACCTATTAGTAACCACTACTACATCCCCAGATCTATACTGAAATGTGGAAGAGCAGGGGAAGTGAAACAACATGTTGGAGGGCGTGGGAACATCAGCAAACTAGCCCTTCCCTATACAGTGCCACACAGACTTGTACAGAGTCACAGAGCCCACAGAAAGGTTCCCACTAATACAGGGCTTCACAGAGTGCACAGAGTCTGTACTGCTCTGTACAGACCTATACAAACACCTCCCATTTGTACAGGTCTAGTGTTTCCGGGACTAGCACAAGGGCTATATACTAGGATTGACACTAATGCCATTACCATACTCTTTCAAACTCTTATAGCACTCCAAATACTAGCATATAAAGCAACAAATATATTAGCAATTACTAACTACTACATACATGGTGTAGTTAGAGACACTACATAATATAATCCTAATCACAACTACCCACACAAAGCAATTAACCTATATGAAAGTTGAGTTAGTGACAAGCTAGATCAAGTGGGTCAAACTACTTTACAGAGTTGAAAGTGATTATCAATTTCCGGCAGGCTAATAGCCTCTAGTGGTGTTTGACCATAGTCAAATAACCTATAAGTACCATTATTAGACAAGGTAACATGTAAAACTTACCTTTAGTTCCGGCACTAACATTTGTTGTGTAGTCAAATAACCTATTAGTAGCATTGTTAGATAAGTTAATATGTAGTGGTAGTGGGAAACTTACCATTAGCTCCAGCACTAACTTTTGTTGTGCAGTGAAATAACCTATTAGTAGCATTGTTAGACAAGTTAATATGTTGTGGTAGTAGGAAACTTACCATTAACTCCGGCACTAACCTTTGTTGTATTGAGCCCACTCCTACATAGTAGGAAAAGGCATCTGTTTGGTCAAGTTTGCCATGTTGCGCAAGAGGCGTGACAAACAGTGTCCACAATATCGCATTTTTGGCATTTTTGGGCACTTAGTCAAATTTTGGACACACAGTGGCAGTACCAACTACCAAGTGGTACTACACTTTTGCTACACACAATTATACTACGCATTTTTGGTAATCAGCACTACATCACAAACACTACACAACACTTCCTAGTTGACACTACACATTTTTGGTAATCAGCACTACAACACAAACACTACACAACTACTCCGCATTATTGGTAATTAACACTACAACACAAACACAACACAAATACTACACAACATTTCCTAATTGATGCTACACATTTTTGGCAATCAACACTACAACACAAACACAGCAGAACTACTACGCATTTTTGGTAATCAATACTACATCACAAACACAACACAACACATCCTAAGTGACACTACACATTTTTGGTAATCAACACTACCACACAAACACAACACAACATTTCTTAATTGTTACTACACATTTTTTCCTAATGGATACTACACATTTTTTGTACACATTTTACTACACTTTGACAACACTTTTACTACGCTTTTTTGTACACTTTTACTACACTTTTTACTACACTTTTACTACACTTTTTTGTACACTTTCACTACACTTTTGACTACACTTTTACTATGCTTTTACTACGCTTTTTTGTACACTTTGACTACACTTTTGACTACACTTTTACTACACTTTTACTACGCTTTTTTGTACACTTTTACTACACTTTTTGTACACTTTCACTACACTTTTGACTACACTTTTACTACACTTTTGACTACACTTTTACTATGCTTTTGCTATGCTTTTTTGTACACTTTCACTACACTTTTGACTACACTTTTATTACACTTTTACTACGCTTTTTTGTACACTTTTACTACACTTTTGACTACACTTTTACTACATTTTTTTGTACACTTTTACTACACTTTTACTACACTTTTTGTACACTTTTGACTACACTTTTACCACACTTTTGATTACGCTTTTACTACGCTTTTTTGCACACTTTTTTGTACACTTTTGACTAAACTTTGACTACACTTTTAATGCACTTCTTACTACACTTGTACTACACTTTTTGTAAATTGATTAGATTGAGTAGTGTAGTCATGGTTACGTTAAGAAGGGTAGTCATGATTAGGTTAAGTAGCATAGCTGTGACTGGGTTAACAAGTGCACCCCAACGTGTAGTAAAAGTGTAATCCAAAGTGTAGTAAAACATGTAGTCAAAAGTGTAGTCAAAGTGTAATCAGAAGTGTATGGAAAGTGTAGTAAAAGTGTAGTCAAAAGTGTAGTCAAAAGTATAGTAAAAGTGTAGTCAAAAGTATAGTGAAAGTGTATAAAAAAGTGTAGTAAAAGTGTACAAAAAAGCGTAGTAAAAGTGTAGTCAAAAGCATAGTAAAAGTGTAGTCAAAAGTGTAGTCAAAGTGTACAAAAAAGTGTAGTAAAAGTGTACAAAAAGTGTAGTAAAAGTGTAGTCAAAAGTGTAGTAAAAGTGTACAAAAAAGCATAGTAAAAGTGTAGTCAAAAGTGTAGTCACAAGTGTACAGAAAAGGGTAGTAAAAGTGCACAAAAAAGCATAGTAAAAGTGTAGTCAAAAGTGTAGTAAAGGTGTACAAAAAAGTGTAGTAAAGGTGCACAAAAAAGTGTAGTCAAAAGTGTAGTTACACGTGTACAGAAAAGTGTAATAAAAAGTGTAGTAAAAGTGTACAAAAAAGTGTAGTAAAGTGTAGTCAAAGGTGTAGTAAAGGTGTACAAAAAAGTGTAGTAAAAGTGTAGTCAAAATTGTACAAAAGAGTGTAGTAAAAGTGTACAAAAAAGTGTAGTAAAAGTGTAGTAAAAGTGTAGTCAAAAGTGTAGTCAAAGTGTACAAAAAAGTGTAGTAAAAGTGTAGTCAAAAGTGTAGTCAATGTGTACAAAAAAGTGTAGTAAAAAGTGTAGTAAAAGTGTACAAAAAAGCGTAGTAAAAGTGTAGTCAAAGTGTATAAAGAAGTGTAGTCAAAAGTGTAGTCAAAATGTACAAAAAAGCGTAGTAAAAGTGTAGTAAAAAAGTGTAGTTAAAGTGTACAAAAAAGTGTAGTCAAAAGTGTAGTAAAGGTGTAGCAATAGTGTCAGTAGTTAGGAATTTACAGAGTTGTACAGAGTTGATGGGTCTGTACAGCCTGTACAGACCTGTACACAAGTCATGTGGTCTGTAGTGTCTGTAGCCCAAAAGTGCTGTTTTGCTGATGAAAGTGTGCCAAAAACTCTGGAGATTTCAAAAACATATCAAAAACATGAAATAACACAGCACATAATGCACTTGGTGGCTTCTTAATGAGATGATTGAGGACCTATTGACTCAAAAGACTAGTTCCATGTCACATCCTATTTGTAAGTTCAGGAGAACAAGATGGGATTAGGAGAGCATGGTGGGTAGTACAGAGTGGGGAGTATCTTAGTCGAGATTTGATCTAAGGACTACTAGGCCGGAGTACGGTAGTTTATATAGTAATGAAACTAAGGTGAGTATATACGGTGACAAGTAAACACCTTAATCGAGACAAGGGATGGAGCAGAAGCAGACAGGAAAATAAACCAGGTACAAGAAAATAAAGCAGGGACAGGAAAATAAACCGGAGCGGAAGCAGACACGGGATACTAAGTTACAGGGACGACGGAGGAAAAGCAGGGCAAGGGAACTAGGTCGGAAGAGGACAGGTAAGGGTCAGAGGTGGACTTAACTAATGTTAAGTCCGGAGCGATGTCCAGGACTGGAGGAAGTGCATGACCGGAGGAAGTGCAAGAGCGGAGGGAGTGTGCGAGTGGAGGAAGGGCGGAGTAGCCGGAGGAAGGTCCGGAGTTGGACATGGAAATGTCCTAAGCCTTTGGTGGACCTGACAGAGGAAGCGGAGCAGGAGCAGGAGCAGAACTGAGCCGGAGTTGGATGTACCAGCCAGAGTTGGGCTACGTCGCAGACAAGGCTAAGGGAGTGGCCGGACTGAAACCGGAGTAGCGACTAGTGGTAGGTACAGGTCCGACACGGAGGAGTTAGACTGCGGATCTGTCTGTAGGAAGACAGGGGTTAGTCCTGAGGCGGAGATGGACGTAGTGACCGGAGTTCTGGAGTGCAGCTATAGGGCTGGAGATGGCCAGACTAGATCCGGAGTTGCATCTATGCCTAAGGAGAGGTCAGGCGGGCCATGGTTAGACCGGAGTTGCAACTGGAAAAGTATGGATATGACAACAGCACATAATGCACTTGGTGGCTTCTTAATGAGATGATTGAGGACCTATTGACTCAAAAGACTAGTTCCATGTCACATCCTATTTGTAAGTACCATTGAAGCTCAAAAATGCGAAAATGTAGATAATGGCACACTTAATTCAATGCAATGGTGCAAGGTATAGGAGATTTACTTCCAGTGTGGACCCTAGAGGTTCTCTCAGACTAATCAGCCTTCATTTTATGTATGGAAGTCTTATTAGAGATGTGAATCACAATATCACAATCAGTAGACAACCAGGTGCATTATGTGCTGTGTTATTTCATGTTTTTGATATGTTTTTGAAATCTCCAGAGTTTTTGGCACACTTTCCCACGCCCTCCAACATGTTGTTTCACTTCCCCTGCTCTTCCACATTTCAGTATAGATCTGGGGATGTAGTAGTGGTTACTAATAGGTATTCATGAGCCCTCTATATAGTCAGAATAGGTATATCTACTATGGAAACTGACATAACCCCCTATTGTCATAAAATTGGTGTTTCTCCTCCTGCTCATCCTTGGATCAGTCAATTATAAATTATATGCAATGGACCTATAGGTATAGTGTATATCTACCTTTGGAAAACAATATCAAAGTCACCAGTACATGTAGTATGAGCCCCCCAGAGCAACATACCAGGAGGAGAAGAACATGGTATAGCATCTCATGGCCTTCCCCACATCCACTGTCTTTAATATATGTTTTAGGTACATATGTACCCTTGAAGGGGATGTACTTTCCAAGTCTCCATGTTAAATATATCAAAAATGCGAACACTTTTTCTATTTTCCCCCCTAAAACCCTTCCTAACTATTCAGAGTCCTTTAGGTACTCAATCAATGGTCCAATTATGTTCTAATGCATGTAATATTACCACACTACTATGTTCCATTCCACTCCCAGCACCAACAATCCCAGGAAATATTTTCCAGGGGTGAAACAGTGACAATGACATAGCACTTAAAGCATCTAATACCATCCCCTTGTGCCTGGATATGTTGTAGCTATATATGTATACTTGAGAGGGGCATGCTTACCCATTAGATATACCCTAAATATCAAAACATCGCACACTTTTTTTGGTTTTTACCCCTAAAATACTCTCCAGGCCTTGTTTGGCTGTAGGATACTTAAATGAGTGTTCAATTGTGGTCTAATATACACATATGCAATATATAACAGTAGATACAGTGGCCAGAGGCCAGGGATGGAGCCCTGAGAGGCAGGGAAGCCTGGAAACAAAGGTGGGAATATTGGTATTCAGGTATTGACCATATGTGGACATGTTCTGGGAGTAGTGGACAGCTTATGTAACCTACCAAAAAAGCGGAAATGACACACCTTAGGCACCAGTTCTTGGTGGCAATAGAGTTCTCTCACACAGGGTTTTTATGTCGTGAGAAACCCATCTGAGAGACCAACCATCCACACCGGGATTTGCTGCTCCTATTCGGCTAGGCCCAAATAGTGTTCATTTCATCAGTTTCATGCCGGCATAGCCTCTATGACCACTCTAGACCCTCTGCCGAGGCTCATCTGAGCCTCCTTGGCTTCTTGATTTTTATTAATAGTTGTTCACTGCTCTAGGTAAGATTACATAAGCATTAAAAGTGCTACTACTCCCAAAACATGACCGCATTTGGTCAATACCAGAAATGCAATATTCCCACCCTCCTTGTGAGTCTCCTTTGCCTTCCTGTGCCCCATCCCTGGTCCCCATGTACTGTACATAGTATCAGATATGTTATATAAGTATATAAGCCCATAATTGGAACCTCAAATGAGTGTGACAGAGGCTCTGGATGGTTGGAAAAATAGTTAGGGGTAAAAGCAAAAAAGGCTTTGCATTTTTGATACATTGGACATATACACTTCTGAATTACATCCCCTTCAAGGGGCCATATGTACCTGCAACATATACCAAGTGCATTTGATGGGGTGGAGCCTCTGAACTGCTGTGTCACATTCTCATCCTCCTGGTACAACACCCTGTGAGGCTCTTACTGCGAGTGTTGGTACTTTTTGGATGGTTTGTAACTGTATTAGTATATTATTACCACTTGTCTATCAGATAAACTGGGATACTGAGTGCTCTCAAGGTGAGCAGGAAGGCAAACACTAATTTTATGACAATAGGGGCTTTATCAGTCCCCAGTGCAACCATCCATATTCTGACTATCTAGGAGGCTCTGTAATACTATATAGGAGTCACTATATTATCACCAAGTTAATAGCTTGATGTGGAAGCACAGGGGAAGTGAAATGATATGATGGAGGGCATGAGAAAATGTCTGAAGAAGTGCGGAGACTTTGAAAACATATCAAAAAAGTGACATAACACACCACACACAGCATTTGGTGCTCTACTGGTGGTGGTACTGAGCATCTGACCTATGATAGGATCTTACCATACAGGATATCGCATTAGTTAGCCTGACAGAACCTCTGGACTCCAAACTTAGTGTACAGATTGTGCAACCTGCAGCACTGAAATGTAGCCATTGCACAAGGTGCTCTCTTGTGCCAAAATTTCACTTTCTGAAGAGATTATGGTTTATACAAATACTGTGACACATGTAAAGAGTCTGTAATGACACTAGAGAGTCAGTAGCACAATTCATAGACCACCAGATGTTGTGTGTGGTGTGCTATTTCACTTTTTTGATATGTTTTCAAAGTCTCCACATTTTTTTGGACATTTTCCCATGCCCTCCAACATATCATTTCACTTCCCCTGCACTTCCACATCAATGTATTAACTTGGTGATAATATAATGACTACTATATAGTATTACAGAGCCTCCTAGATAGTCAGAATATGGATGGTTGCACTGGGGACTGATAAAGCCCCTATTGTCATAAAATTAGTGTTTGCCTTCCTGCTCACCTTGAGAGCACTCAATATCCCAGTTTATCTGATAGACAAGTGGTAATAGTATATTAATACAGTTACAAACCATCCAAAAAGTACCAACACTCGCAGTAAGAGCCTCACAGGGTGTTGTACCAGGAGGATGAGAATGTGACACAGCACTTCAGAGGCTCCACCCCATTAAATGTGCTTGGTATATGTTGTAGGTACATATGGCCCCTTGAAGGGGATGTAATTCAGAAGTGTATATGTCTAATGTATCAAAAATGTGAAGCCTTTTTTCTTTTACCCCTAACTATTTTTCCAACCATCCAGAGCCTCTGTCACACTCATTTGAGGTTCCAATTATGGGCTTATATACTTATATAACATATCTGATACTATGTACAGTACATGGGGACCAGGGATGGGGCACAGGAAGGCAGAGGAGGCTCACAAGGAGGGTGGGAATATTGCAGTTCTGGTATTGACTAAATGTGGTCGTGTTTTGGGAGTAGTAGCACTTTTAGCACTTATGTAATCTTACCTAGAGCAGTGAACAACTATTAATAAAAATCAAGAAGCCAAGGAGGCTCAGATAAGCCTTGGTGGAGGGTCTAGAGTGTGGTCATAGAGGCTATGCCAGCATGAAGCTGACGAAATGAACACTATTCGGGACTAGCTGAATAGGAGCATCAAATCCTGGTGCGGATGGTAGGTCTCTCAGATGGGTTTCTCACAACATAAAAACCCCATCTGAGAGATCTCTATTGCCACTGAGAACTGGTGCCTAAGGTACAACAGACTGGCCTAGTGTTACACAGCTATCACAGACACTCCAGTAGAGTACATACTACACTACCAATAAACAAAAGATCACACCAAGTTTTAAGGCAAATAAATTTTATTATATCAAGTCGTACTAAATACTAAGTAAACTACTAATCAATAAATGCCACAGGTGACGGTGGTGTCATCAAGCTGGTGGCCGTCATTGTTGCGTTTGTGGGTGCCATCACTGGTGCCATTGCATTGGTGGCAGTTGGTGTTGTCATCGTCAGTGCACTGGTGGCTGTCATGACCGTCATTGTCGACTGGTCAACAATGCTGGTGGTGATGCGTTGGGTCATCGACGCAGGTGGTGGTCGTTGTTGTTGTCGGGTCGCGATGACGACGCAGGTGGTGGGATGGTTGTCATCATGTCGTGACGATGATGCTGGTGGTGGGATGGTGGCTGCGTCATTGATGCAGGTTGTGGTGGTAGTGGTGGTGGTCAGTGCCATCACTGTAGCCATCGTTGTCATCTGGTCGACAACGCTGGTGGTGGTGGTGGTGGTTGGTGTCATTGTCATCGCTGATGGTGGTGGGTGGTGCCATCGCCATCATCCATCGTCTGTGGTGGGGTCATTGTCGGCATCACTGATGGTGGTCGCGTTGACCCGCTGGTGGTGAGGCTGGCAGCATATATGGTAAATACTATTAGGAAATATTAGTTCAATTTGCTGATATAATATTGTACACAACCACGTGCACACACACACTTCAAAAATTTCTTTAAGTCCTTCATCCTTATTCTCTCTATCTTCCACCACCACACCACGCGTCAACCACCACCCGACAGCCACCACCAACATTGACGCAACCACCACCAACGTCGATGGTGATGCAGCACCACCACCAGCATCAACACAATGACTACCACCGTTGACAGCAACAATGACCAATGTCGACACGACCACCACCAACACCCCACTGTTGTTGATGACAATGACGCGACCACCCATCTGTGTTGATTACACGGCCACTGTCAAGACCGGTTCTCCTCGACGATCTTACTAGGAGGTCCAGGGGTGCAGGGAACTAATGAGGAGGTAAGTCCTGACACTAGTATGTGCTACTTAGTGCAGAGAGTCAAGTCCGGGTCATACGGATGAAGTCTGGGCGCTGGAGGAGCACTGGAAGTAAGTCCGGGTTTTGTGGAGTTAGTCCGGACTGCGGGAAAGTGGACCGGAGTAAAGCGCAGTTTGTCCAGACGAAGGACATCCCAGAGGTGGGATAAGTCCTGAGAGGTCTAGTGTCGAGTCTGGGACAGAGGTGGCTTTTGCCCTCGTGCAAGTAGGAGACTTGCTAGGATCGGACATAGGACCAAGGGGACGAGATAGGACGGAGGCCGGATTGGCCGGAGTTCAGGAGAACAAGATGGGATTAGGAGAGCATGGTGGGTAGTACAGAGTGGGGAGTATCTTAGTCGAGATTTGATCTAAGGAAACTACTAGGCCGGAGTATAGTAGTTTATATAGTAAATGAGAACTAGGGTGAGTATATACGGTGACAAGTAAACACCTTAGTTGGGACAAGGGACAGAGCAGAAACGGACAGGAAAATAAAGCAGGTACAGGAAAATAAACCGGAGCGGGAGCAGACACGGGGAACTAGAGATACAGGGACGACGGAGGAAAAGCAGGGACAGTGAAGTAAAGGGAACTAGGTCGGAAGAGGACAGGTAAGGGTTGGAGGTGGACTTAACTAATGTTAAGTCCGGAGTGATGTCCAGGACCGGAGGAAGTGGGACCGGAGGAAGTGCATGACCGGAGGAAGTGCATGACCGGAGGAAGTGCAAGAGCAGAGGGAGTGCACGAGCGGAGGGAGTGCACAGGTGGAGGAAGGGTGGAGTAGCCAGAGGAAGGTCCAGAGTTGGACATGGAAATGTCCTAAGCCTTTGGTGGACCTGACAGAGGAAGTGGAGCAGGAGCAGGAGCAGAACTGAGCCGGAGTTGGATGTACCAGCCGGAGTTGGGCTACGTCGCAGACAAGGCTAAGGGAGTAGCCGGACTGAAACCGGAGTAGCGACTAGTGGTAGGTACAGGTCCGACACGGAGTTAGACCGCGGATCTGTCTGTAGGAAGACAGGGGTTAGTCCTGAGGCAGAGATGGACGTAGTGACTGGAGTTGAGCTGGAGTGCAGCTATAGGGCTGGAGATGGCCGGACTAGATCCGGAGTTGCATCTATGCCTAAGGAGAGGTCAGGCGGGCCATGGTTAGACCGGAGTTGCGACTGGAAATGTATGGATATGACAGCCACCAGCAATGATGGTTACCCCACCACTGTCATCCATGATGATGTGGCCACCACCCACCTGCATTGATAATGTGGCCACCACGACAACGGTCACTCCACCACCAGTGTCAACGACGTGCCCACCATCGACAACGATGACAACAACCCCACCACCTGGGTTATCGACACAGCCATCACCAGCGATGATGATGGCCCTACCACCTGCATCATCAATGCGGCCACCACAAGCAATGATGACAACAATGACCCCCACCACCAGTGTTGCTGACGCAACCACCACCCAATGTATATAATAATTAGTCTTTGTTCTGTAGTTCTTTTTGTTGAATTGATATAAATTGATTGACTTTAACATTGAATGAATTAAGTGGTCAAAAATATTCAAGTACAGACAGTAAAGGTAGTGTAGGTGCTGTTGATAGTGCTACTGGAACAGTCTGGGACAGCTGGGACAAGTACTGGGTATAGGAAGGTGGTGGTCTGCACAGGGAAGGTCTAGCCTAAGGAAGGAGAAGGAGGAGCTGTAGTGACCTCAGTAGATATTCAAGCTACTGAATTAGAGTAATACCTGTAGTGACTACTACAAGTTAGTATGTGTAAAATGAGTGTGTATGGACTGCTTACCCTCAGTAGATATTCAAGCTACTGAGGGACTAATGAAAATAACTACTGTGTATAGTGCACTCAAAATGCTTATGTAAGCATCGCACAGTCATGCGCTGAAGTACCAGTAACATATGCTGGTTGACTTTCAACACGCTCCCTTAAACTGCATGTGTTAGTAGGGACAGTAGAAAAAATAGATGAAACCTAAGAGGTACTAAATGTCAAAAGAATGAGTACCTAACAGTTCCAAAACAAATGTATAGTCCGTTGTTTGAGTGTCTGAGACTTGTTCGAAGGTTTGTGACTCCTGCGTCATTACCCAATTTGGTAAGTTGCGTCACGGCCATATGCCTGTGTTGATTGCAGCGCGTGGAGGACTCATCCATGGTCCTCATCATCACATCGGCGCTCCCCCTGCATCCTGGACTTGAAGGAGAGTTTACTTAACCTTCTGATTTGCCTTTTAGGTCTCCAGGTTGACTGCAACATGTTTGCACATCCAAGGTAAGTCTTCTCAACTTCCAGCGCGCGATTAACATTTCTAGGTGCAATCTTGATTTGCCCACATCGACACCTGGGTCTATAGACCATATAGGCTTGGTTGGAAGTGTTTCCAGGTGGCTGCGTCGCATGTGCACATCTCAGGTGAGTCGTTTCAACTTCTTTCATTTGGCTGATGTTTATTCGCTCGATCTTGAGCCTTCCACATCGCCGTCGATGCCTGATGAGTCCATACAGATAGTTTGCAGATCAGATGGGTGGCCATGACGACACAGGTAAGTTTCTTACTCGTGTTCTTCATCTGTAACACACGCGCTGACTCTCTCCAGCCAGCAGCACTGCTTCAACTTGTATTGAGTCACTGTCGCTGCCGCTAGTTGTGCCATCCACATCACCAACATCTCCATCATCTCCGTATCCATCGCCGTCACCATCACCATCGCCAGCCCTCTCACCCTCGACACTTGGCGCAATCGCCTCAACTCTGCTCTCGACCTCTCAAAAGGGAAGTCTTCGATTTGTGGCCTTCGACACCTTGACTGGGGCATTCAAAGGTATGTATACGTCAATACTACCTGCGCTGACCTTTCTCCATTGACTAGTAGGCTTAGCCGTCGCGATTTCGCACTCATTAGGTGAGTTTCATGTCCTCGAGCTGTTTTGGCGCATCCTGACATGTTCTGCTTCATTTGCAGGCATTTCTCTCCTGTTACCAGCACAGTGCACATCCCTGTGTATGCTCAACGCACCCGCATGGCTCCCGCAGCCATCTGGCTCGTCTGGGGTCCATTTTGCAGCGCTCTCAGGTGAGTTGAGCAGTTTTTGCTCGTTTTGACTTGTTCTGACGATTTCCAGCATGTTTGCAGCCATTCACATGTCATTTCTAATGCAGTATGCATGCGTGTGTGTGCTCAACCCATCCGCATGGCTCCTGCAGCCGTTTGGCTTGTCTGGGTGCTGTCTTGTGGTGATTTCCGTTGTGTTTGCAGTGCTTATCGCGTCCATTTGAATGCTTGGCACGTCCGTGTGCCCGTCCGACGTGTCCGTATGGCTCCCAATGCCAACCATCGTGTTTACAACGTGTTTCACGTCCCTAATGCCCAGGTACGTCCCTGTATGCTCACCGTTGCTCATACCATTCATTTCAGCTCTGTTCGGCACATCCAGAGTGTCCGTCGAGCCTCTCAACTGATCCGCCTCGCCTGTCAACCCATCTGCCTGGCTGCTTGACCGATCCACTCTGTTTCTAGGGCCATTCGTGTTGCATGCATGCCAACTTGTGTTTCCAAGACATATGCATGGTATTCCACTGCCATTTGGGCTCTCCGACACGATCAACACGATTATGTGTTGAAGTCGCACGTGCACCCAGCGTAAACCATCGATGAAGTGCGCACAAGACTGCGACCCATATTAGTGTAGACTTAGTAATAGTCCTCTTTAGAGTAGATATTACATGTCACATGTCACACGTCACAGTCACGTGTCACACTATTTGTTGTATATAAACAGTGTTCATCACTTATATAATATAACAGCTCTTAACCAGCTACCACTACCATCTCTGGTTGTGCACTCCACCCAACAGGTGAGTTGGAGTAGCAGTTCCTCTATGTATATAGGTATTGCTTCAACAGGTTATGAGCCCTGTGAGCACACTGTGTGCAGCAATGCACCAGGCAGCGCTCCAGCTCCCTGAGCGTCGCTTTAACTAGCTTGACGCTGTGGACCACAGTGAGCTCCTAGTTGAGCACCTGTATTGCCACAGGCGAAGTTCGTCAATGACTTGCGCCAACCATGGCGAACATTGTCGACAACTTGCACTGGCATGACCTAGTCATGAGTTAGCTGCTGACAGAAGTGCTTTCACTAGCACTCAGTGTTTCTTCTTTTCTTGCTTGTCCGTTGTCGCATTCACTTGCTGACTCCATTGACTCCCAACAGAACATCACCATGTCCAGCGCTCTCGACAAGATGGTTCCTGTGTTCACTGGCTCCAACTGGCAGCAGTGGCACACCTCTATGCAGGCCTACCTCCGGGCACAAGGCCAATGGTACGTTTATTCGACGACACAACCCGCTGCCGGACACGATGACCGAAAGGAGTGGGACGACAACACCGAGAGAGCGCTGGGCAATATCACCTTGCGCCTCGCCCCCTCGATCCAGGTTGCAGTCTCGAACCTCGACAACATTAAGGACATCTGGGACCATCTCAAGAAGAACTTTGGCGCCCCCAGTATCGGCTCTGCCTACGCTGAGCTTAGCAAGCTCCTGGCGACTACCATTCCTGCTGGCTCCCATCCCGCTCCAGCCATCACCAAAGTGCTTAGCCACTTTGCATACCTCAAAGACGCCGGCTTCGAGCTCCCTGCCCCCGTGCAGGCAATGATCATTCTGTGCAAGCTCCCTCCTACTATGGAGGTCGTAGCTCAAATTCTCAGCCAGACATCGCCAGACGAGATCAAAAATCTGAAGCCCGACGGGATTGTCAAGGCTGCCACGCTCTCAGCTTAGCGCTGTGAAGCGCAAGCCGGCTGACCCCAAATTCACCCAGCAGCAGCAGCAGCCCCAGCGGCAGCAGCAGCAGCAAGAAGGCTCATGCTCGCCGCGAGAACGCCCAACAGGCCGCTTTCGCCACATATGTCCACTATGATGGACCAGAGCCCACTGTCGACCCTCGTGCCTTAGCTCACACTCCCGGTGCTGCCCACTACGGCCCCCCCGCATTCGATAATACTATTCGGGCCTTCAACTTGGCACACCGTCTGGGGGTAGAGCCCTCCTGCCAGACCATCCGCACCCTCGACCAAGTCGTGTCAATGGCAAGTGCGAACCTGGACCAGCCTCAGGCTGGTCCCTCCTCGCTGAAGCGCCCTCGTCTTAAGGAGTACGGATCGATGCAATGGTCCTCAACCGCTACAACACGACGTCGATGGCGATGGGCGTGGAGGCCAGCCTCTTCAGGCAAGTACCTTCTGCACGCATGCTGACCAACACTGACACGCTCCCTTTACATGTGCGCTTTATGCTGGCACTGTATATAGCAAGCAGTAACTACAATTTGTCGTGTCATGTCTCGAGTAATGCATATATTTGTTCGTGTTTGAATAATGCACGCTGTGCTGGCTGTAAGGGAAAAATGGTTGATGATAGCGAACTATCTGGTGCCTTCTGGCTCCTAGACTCTGGCGCATCATGCCACTTCACCGGTGACATAGGTGATTTCGCCTCTTACAACGTGCTAAAGCGAGCGCACTACGCCAAAACGGCTAATGGTGTAGCACTAATTGCTGGCATTGGCACGGTATTACTGCAGTGCCTAGACCACAACTCTGGGGATGAGAAAGTCATTACACTCACCCAAGTGCTCCATATGCCAGGCGCTACTGCATGCCTCATTTCTATGGGCGAAATGCTCCAGCGTAATTACAAGGTCACCGGCGATAAGTGGGGCATTAGCCTCACTCATAAAGCTGAACACCTATGGTTTGGGCCAGACCCAGAAGACAATCGCAATGTCATTTTCGGGATTAGATCTATCCTGATAATTAGATCTAACTATATTGCCTCCGTGAGCAAAGTCGATTACGACATTATGCACCGGAGATTCGGGCACCCCTCAAAGGAAGTACTCCGACACATGCAAAAGCATACGCAGCGCTTCCCGGAGATCCACTTTCCAACCGAGGATTGTATTTGCCCTGGATGTGCTCTTGGCAAGATGCCCAATTGAGCTTTCCCAGAGAACGAAAGACGTGCTTCCAAGCCCTTTGAGCTGGTGCACTCTGACTTAAAATCCTTCCCGGTTACATCGTACCGGAAGTTTAAATATGTTATCACCTTCTACGACGACTATACTTCTCACGCCTGGACTATGCCTCTTTGCTCCAAAGCTGCAGCAATCATGGCTGGCAAAGATTTCCTCAAAATGGTGTGCGTCCAACATGATACGCACATCGTTGGGTGGATGTCCGATGCCGGCGGAGAGTATAAATCCGATCTATTTGATCGAGCACTCCTTCAGAAAGGAATTAAAATATATCAAAGTGCTCCAAGAACTCCCATGCAGAATGGCCGCGCCGAGCGTTTAGGGTGCACTCTCATGGATAAAGCTGAGTCTATGCAGCATCAAGCCTGCATTCCTGACTCCTGGTGGGAATTTGCGTTCGCTCACGCAACTCACCTTTACAACTGTACTCCGGTAGCTCGCCTGTGATGGTGCACCCCCCACGAAATGCTTAAGAGGGAGATGCCTAACATTGACCACCTACGTGTATTTGGCTGTGGAGCCTTTGTCTACCTCCCAGCCTTGGCTCGAGCAAATAAGATGGCTCCCAAGTTGGAGCTTATGACTTATTTTGGTGTTGCCCATGGCAATGAGCGCAACTTTTTGTTTATGCGCTCCACCAATGCAGTATTTACCACTGCTCATGCCGTCTTTGACGAGCATCACTTCCCTCGCTGCCCCAAAAACAGGCGCGAACCCCTCGAGAACCCTTTCAGAAGGGCAAATCCGAAACCAGCCACTGATCGACCAGGGAATCCCCCTGATGATATCGACAGTGATGATGATGTGGAACACGACCATGGCTACCCACATCCCCAAGCGCAGGATGACGATCCAAAGCGCGAGGACCCTGAGGCTCCTGAGGAAGAGCCTAGTCAAATAAATCCTCCCCATACGCCATCTCCAGTGCCTCCACCAGCACCGAGAACGCCTTCACCAGCGAGAAATCTGCCACCTCCGGCACCGCAGCGCCCTGGCCGAGCTGAACACTGCCAGAATGCGCCACGACCTCCTGCAGTTAATATACCTGCCCGCCCCGGTAACGTGTATGGTGAGCGGCGACATCCTGTCAAGCAACTCCAGGATATCAAAAGTGCCTCTCGATGGCGAGAAACAGTGGGTGAGGCCCCTAGGCCCCCACAACTGGACACACCAGACCGTATCCCTGGTGGTTTCCCCGACACCTCTACAATGCCCAGTGAGGAAGATGTGCAAAAGATGTGCGAGGAAGGGGGATCAAACCTAGTCCGTTATCTGATGGGCAAAGCCCTCGAAACCCGTGACCCTCAATATAAGAGTGTCCGCAACTGGTCCTACAAGGACATTGCTCGCTTACCCCAAGCTGAGCAGAAACTCTGGTGACTCGCTTGCCAAGAAGAGCTCAACATGCTGCGAAGGCACAAAGTCTTTGAGCTAGTTGACCGTCCCCGAGACCGGAAGGTCATAAAGAATCGATGGGTCTTCGACGTAAAGTCAGATGGCTGCAAGAAAGCCTGCTTAGTAGCAAAAGGCTTCTCCCAGGTTGAGGGATTAGATTTCGACCAGGTCTTCTCACCAGCCATGCACTTTGAAACAGTGCGCCTCATGCTTGTGCTTGCCGCACTTGAGAATTGGTATATTACTGGACTCGACGTTCAGAGCACCTACTTGTATGGCAAGCTCAACAAAGAGATCTACATGGAACAACCCGAAGGGTTTGCAGTTCCTGGGCAAGAGTGCAAAGTGCTCCGCCTCTGGCGTGCCCTCTATGGCCTCAAACAGGCCGGCCTAGCTTGGTGGCGCACACTCGATGAGTCTCTCAAGGAACTCAGGTTTGAGCACCTTAAGTCTGAAGCAGGCATCTTCTTCTACAAGAAGAAAGGCACCAACATCGTCATTGGTATTATCTACGTTGATGATGCTCTGTTCTGCGGCCCTAACAAGGCTATTGTTGATGCCATCAAAGCGCAGTTCATGCGCAAATGGGAGTGCAGAGACCTTGGAGAACCTAAGGAGTTCCTCCGAATGCAAATCACTTGCAAGGGTCACGCTATCCACCTGGATCAATGCACATACCTACAAAAGGTCATCGAACGCTGCGGCATGCTCAATGCAAAGTCCGCAAGCACCCCACTGCTGGCTGGCTACTATGCCGCCAAAAATACAGAGCCTGTTGATGCGGAACTCCACTCCCATTTCCAGACGGTTATTGGGTCCCTTCTGTACCTTATGTTAGGCACTAGGCCCAACATTGCTTTTGCAGTCACCCATCTCTCACGCCATGCCGCAAATCCATCCCAGGACCACCTGTCCAAAGTGCTTTATATTTGTCGCTACTTGATTGGTACGCCTAATTACTCTCTAGTGTACAATGGTGGATCCGGTGCTGGCCTGATTGCATGCACGGACTCAGATTGGGGATCAGACCCTATCTCTCACCTCTCACAGACAGGTTTCTACCTGAAACTTGCAGATGGCTTGATCAGTTGGACTTCTCGTGCGCAGAAGACTATTGCATACTCGTCCACTGAGGCCGAATACATGGCTTTGAGTGATTGCGCTCACCAAGTTACCTGGATTCGGAGTCTACTTGGTGAGCTCGGCTATAAGCTGAAAGCTATCCCGATTTGCGGTGATAATCAAGGGTCCATATTCATGGCATCTAACCCCGTAACGGAGCCTCGCTCCAAGCACATCAACATCCGCTACCACGGAATCCGCAAGTCAGTCGCAAAAGGTAACATGGAGCTATTCTTCATTGATGGTGCTGAGAATCCCGCCAATTTGCTCACCAAAAACTTACCACGTGAGAAATTCGCGAAGTTCAGAGCTCAACTAGGCTTACAATTTCCCTCTGGCAGCATCTAGCGCCTTATTCGCTGAAGTGCTCTACGTGCAGCACAGTGAGGGGGAGTGTTGAAGTTGCACGTGCACCCAGCGTAAACCGTTGATGAAGTGCGCACAAGACTGCGACCCATATTAGTGTAGACTTAGTAATAGTCCTCTTTAGAGTAGATGTTACATGTCACACGTCACATGTCACAGTCACACGTCACACTATTTGTTGTATATAAACAGTGTTCATCGCTTATATAATATAACAGCTCTTAACCAGCTACCGCTGTAGAGACAGTCCTGTCTCTGGGTGTGTAGATTGGTAGTACTGATACTGGACTCTTACCTTAGCTATGTAGGCTTGTACTTAGCTTACTAAAAAAAAAATCCTTCTCTTCAGTGTATATCTTTGAGCTCAGTCTTGGAGTGACTGAACCACCCTTCCACTCTCTAGTTTCTTAGTCTCCTTAGTCCTTGGGAGCCTTGCCAGACCTCCAGAAGTCCCTGGGTCGAATGCACCTCATCTGAGGGAGCAGCCACCCAAACACATTGTTATCTTTTCACCGCTACCATCTCTGGTTGTGCACTCCACCCAACAGGTTAGTTGGAGTAGCAGTTCCTCTACGTATATAGGTATTGCTTCAACATTATGAGTGTGTCAGACTCGTTTGGCTTATCTGTGGGCTCGACTCCATGGCCTGGACCGCCGACCGCCATCCATAATTGCTGGCAACATTCGACTGTCGCGTTCAGCTCGTCAACACTCACTTGCCCGCTCATACCTCCTTTGCAGCCCTCTGACTCGACTCCTTCAGCATCCTCAGTCCCTCTCGACTCATTTGGATGATGCACGCACTCAAGCATTGCATTTGGAGCATTTGCACTGCTTCTTGGGTCTCTCACCTCATTGCTCGCACATACTGTCCACTCCCCTTCGAGCGGCAGTCTGTGTGTGCTAGGTATGTCGCCATTTGCATTTCCATTGCGCTAACACTTTTTGCAGTTCGTTTGTTGGAGTCGTGACTGGTGTTCACGCTCCTCATTGCCCTCATTGACTCCACTGGCCCTTTCTGCCAGTTCTCTGCCCAGCAAGGCCGTCCTGTTGACGTCTGCGATCTTTTGTCCGCCCTTGTCGACTCCACAAGCCCTCTCTGCCAGGTCTCTGCCCAGCAAGGCCGTCCTGTCGACGTCCACATCTGTTTCAGGTGGGTTGGCCGACTGGGCTGTCCCATTCATGTGTCCTGCTGTCATGATGCTGTCCACCACCTCCTGCTTGCACTCACCTGGTGTCAGAGGCAGTGAGTTCTGCGGTACACTTTGCATTTCATGTGGCACACTTTCGAGTACAACAAGTGTCATCTCTGTGCTATTGGCACTACTGCCCATTGCCGAAGCCTCAGTTGAGCTCGTGCATGGGTCTTTGGTGCATCCGATGTTTCTGTCATCGATGCCTTCGGTGCCTCGAGTGAGGGCTTTCGTTGGTAGGTCTTCCCTTTCTGCTCCTGTGGCTGCATTCTTGCTCATAGGACTCTCCGCTGATGAATAACGTTTGGCATCATTTGTTCTGGCCACAAATTTCTTCAAGCAGAGTTCTTGGATTGGATCGTAGTCGCGGAAACAGTCCACGAGGTAATTGTAGATTTCATGTGCGGTTTTGTGGCAAATTTGGATGTAGATAGTTGGTGGGGCTGTTTCCATGAATGTGCACCATAGTAGTGCATTGGACCCGTGCCAATAGTCTGTTCCATCGCCCGGTCTGCCAGCTAGCACATCTAGACAATAATGCGTGGCTGCATACTCAAGTAACTTTGCGCAGTAAATTTTCCAATTTTGTCCGTCTTCTGCGAGTGCAGGAACTTTGACCATTTCACTTGTTTTACCTCTGGGTTCCTTTTCTCCTGGTATTCCTTTCCTCCTGGCTAGGCAGAGCCAGGGCTCATAACCTATAGGAAGGTGGTGGTCTGCACAGGGAAGGTCTAGCCTAAGGAAGGAGAAGGAGGAGCTGTAGTGACCTCAGTAGATATTCAAGCTACTGAATTAGAGTAATACCTGTAGTGACTACTACAAGTCATCAGCAAAACAGCACTTTTGGGCTACAGACACTACAGACCACATGACTTGTGTACAGACCCATCAACTCTGTACAACTCTGTAAATTCCTAACTACTGGCACTATTGCTACACCTTTACTACACTTTTGACTACACTTTTTGGTACACTTTAACTACACTTTTTTAGTACACTTTTACTACGCTTTTTTGTACATTTTTACTACATTTTTTACTACACTTCTTTATACCCTTTGACTACACTTTTACTACGCTTTTTTGTACACTTTTACTACACTTTTTTGTACACTTTGACTACACTTTTGACTACACTTTTACTACACTTTTTTTGTACACTTTTACTACACTCTTTTGTACACTTTTACTACACTTTTTTGTACACCTTTACCACACTTTGACTACACTTTTACTACCCTTTTCTGTACACTTGTGACTACACTTTCACTACACTTTTTTGTACACCTTTACTACACTTTTTACTACACTTTTACTACACTTTTTTGTACACCTTTACTACACTTTTACTACACTTTTTTGTACACTTTTACTACACTTTTTACTACACTTTTTACTACACTTTTACTACACTTTTTGTACACTTTTACTACACTTTCTGTACACTTCTGATTACACTTTGACTACACTTTTGACTACATGTTTTACTACACTTTGGGGTGCACTTGTTAACCCAGTCACAGCTATGCTACTTAACCTAATAATGACTACACTTCTTAACCTAATCATGACAACCCTTCTTAACATAACCATGACTACATTACTCAATCTAATCAATTTACAAAAAGTGTAGTACAAGTGTAGTAAGAAGTGCATTAAAAGTGTAGTCAAAAGTGTACAAAAAAATGTGCAAAAAAGCATAGTAAAAGTGTAATCAAAAGTGTAGTCAAAAGTGTAGTAAAAGTGTAGTCAAAAGTGTACAAAAAGTGTAGTAAAAGTGTACCAAAAAGTGTAGTAAAAGTGTAGTAAAAGTGTAGTTAAAAGTGTAGTGAAAGTGTACAAAAAAGCATAGTGAAAGTGTAGTAAAAGTGTAGTCAAAAGTGTAGTAAAAGTGCAGTAAAAGTGTACAAAAAGTGTAGTAAAAGTGTACAAAAAAGCGTAGTAAAAGTGCAGTAAAAGTGTAGTCAAAAGTGTAGTGAAAGTGTACAAAAAAGCGTAGTAAAAGTGTAGTAAAAGTGTAGTAAAAAGTGTAGTAAAAGTGTACAAAAAAGCGTAGTAAAAGTGCTGTCAAAGTGTAGTAAAATATGTAGTAAAAGTGTACAAAAAAGTGTAGTAAAAGCATAGTAAAAGTGTAGTCAAAAGTGTAGTCAAAGTGTACAAAAAAGTGTAGTAAAAAGTGTAGTAAAAGTGTACAAAAAGGCGTAGTAAAAGTGTTGTCAAAGTGTAGTAAAATGTGTACAAAAAATGTGTAGTGTTTGTATTGTAGTGTTGATTGCCAAAAATGCGTAGTAATTGTGTTGTGTTTGTGTTGTAGTGTTGATTACCAAAAATGCGGAGTAGTTGTGTAGTGTTTGTGTTGTAGTTCTGATTACCAAAAATATGTAGTGTCAACTAGGAAGTGTTGTTTAGTGTTTGTGATGTAGTGCTGATTACCAAAAATGTGTAGTATAATTGTGTGTAGCAAAAGTGTAGTACCACTTGGTAGTTGGTACTGCCACTGTGTGTCCAAAATTTGACTAAGTGCCCAAAAATGCCAAAAACGCGATATTGTGGACACTGTTTGTCACGCCTCTTGCACAACATGGCAAACTTGACCAAACAGATGCCTTTTCCTACTATGTAGGAGTGGGCTCAACACAACAAAGGTTAGTGCCGGAGCTAATGGTAAGTTTCCTACTACCATATTAACTTGTCTAACAATGCTACTAATAGGTTATTTCACTACACAACAAATGTTAGTGCCGGAGCCAATGGTAAGTTTCCCACTACCACTACATCTTAACTTATCTAACAATGGTACTAATAGGTTATTTGACTACACAACAAATGTTAGTGCCGGAACTAAAGGTAAGTTTTACATGTTACCTTGTCTAATAATGGTACTTATAGGTTATTTGACTATGGTCAAACACCACTAGAGGCTATTAGCCTGCCGGAAATTGACAATCACTTTCAACTCTGTAAGTAGTTTGTCTCACTCAATCTAGCTTGTCACTAACTCAACTTTCATATAGGTTAATTGCTTTGTGTGGGTAGTTGTGATTAGGATTATATTATGTAGTGTCTCTGACTACACCATGTATGTAGTTGTTAGTAATTGCTAATATATTTGTTGCTTTATATGCTAGTATTTGGAGTGCTATAAGAGTTTGAAAGAGTATGGTAATGGCATTATGATCAATCCTAGTATATAGCCCTTGTGCTAGTCCTGGAAACACTAGACCTGTACAAATGGGAGGTGTTTGCATAGGTCTGTACAGAGCAGTACAGACTCTGTGGGCTCTGTATGGGGAAGGGCTGGTTTGCTGATGAAGTTAGTATGTGTAAAATGAGTGTGTATGGACTTCTTACCCTCAGTAGATATTCAAGCTACTGAGGGACTAATGAAAATAACTACTGTGTATAGTGCGCTCAAAATGCTTATGTAAGCATTGTGCGGTCATGCACTGAAGTACCAGTAACATATGCTGGTTGACCTTCAACACTGGGACAGTCCTGGACAGTGCTAGCCAGTTAGGTACCTTGCTAGGAGTAGCTGGGGCTCTGGGGTAACTGGCCAGTGCTGTCCAGTACTGTCCAAGGGAGGGTCACCTGATACTCCTGCATAAATACCCTAATTAGACACTATATTACTGTTTTGATGTGTGTCTAAGACAAGGCATTTGAGGCATCTCTCGCCTTAATGAATAATTATTGAATAAAGTAGGGTACTTAGAGAGATTTGGAGCTCCCGCGCAGCAGGGATTTGTCATTGGTCTCTCCCGCCCGCTGGGGAATACTTCTCATGCACGTCTAGCTGTTTGGCAACGCCCATGCATCATCTCCGATGCCTCTCATCACCGTCGCCGACAGCGAGCTTGCATATCTCAACAACTACACAACATTTTTACGTTGGACTTTCAGGTACATGTAGTACTCGTATCTAGCAAGTGTTCTGTAGCATAAAACATAGTATTTTCATTTAAATTTGGTACAGAGACAAATGCTACCATTCCCCCCAATTTGCATGCACGTGGCAATGTTCGGCAATCTCCGCCAGAGGACATTGTGTGGTGGTCAATGCACAGCTGCGCCTGCCTACACAGGCATTGTAAAATGACGGACGTCACGGAATTCAATGTTGATATCACCTTAGGATACTGCATTATATGATCACACAACATAGGGGGTAAAAATCAATTGATATAAACAATGTAGCTATTACAACTGCACTGGTAGTGTTCACCCTTCAGAATTGATGGTGATGGGCAAATCCTGTGGTAAGCAATGTGTGATTGAGTGTCAAAGTAAGACAAATAAAACTTACAAAGGATCACATGTCATCTTCGTCACTTTGCTCGTCAGACAAGTCAATGAATGCAGCACTCTTTGAAGCTTTCCCCTTGGTTGGATCTGTACGTCGTCGTTTCCTGCCCACATCAGAGCGCCTCTTGCAAGCCTTTCCAACTACTTCCCCAGCATTTCGCCGCTGCGTAAGTTGGTCTTGATACTGAACATGTTGCTGCCTAGTCATGTATGCCCAATGGCACGTACCTTCTTTCAATGTGTCGCAAAGGGTCCGGAGGTGTTCAACACTTGTAATGGCACTGGGAGACTGGAAAGGGACACCTTCTGGCCAACCAAGTAGATCAATACCATATTTCTCCTTGATAGCCACCTCAAAGTTTGCGAAGTTGATTCGAATTTTCTTCTTAGCAACAACACCTGTATGCCCACGTCAGATACCATTAGATGTTGTCAAGCAATATGCACAAAGACCAGAATTAAGAATATGGACACACATCCGTTGCATGCCTTCCACTGAGTTGCGCTCCTCGATGTCTGCAGAAGTGGTATAATCAATTATTAGTGGCCATCACAAAATACATTTGACTTACTCTTTCCATGCATGCATGCCCACTGTTCCAGTTTGTGGATGATCTCATCTGCCTCAAGATCCATCACATCCTCCCAGAAGTCCATCACATTATCCGTTCCATACCAGAAAGGCTGAGATGAATCGTAAACATGTCCATGAGTTGCAAAAAGGCACACATATACTCCAGTCCGAAGTGCAAGTCCATCAAGCTATTGAACGTCAGTTGATGATCATTAGAGTGAATGTATGACTCACTACTTTAAAAATATATTCCAATGTCGACTGCACATTGCATGATGCCGCTGTGTTTGTAGCACGAACACTTGTATTTTTGAGGGTGCAGTATTCAGTAAGGGCATGCAGTAACTCGTCTTTCTCATCCTGGGTCATGTCCTGGTACTTGGCATCAGCCCTGGCTAACTCTCGAATCTGCTGGAGAGAGAGCTTCTCCCCACAAGCGTGACCTGTGATGTGTGAGTATGGAGCTGCAAGACAATGAAGTGAGGTTTACCTTCATTCACCTTGTGCGCCTTGTCATGAATGATGGCATTGGCCAATTGCGTGCTGCGTGGATTCCAATAATATTTATAACCACCAAGGAGCTTCCTGACCTTCTCCTCTGTAATATTATGTGTAGCAGCTATCACATGTACCTTCGCCTCGAATTCATTGGTGAGTGACTGGACTGCTTCATTCAGAAGCGCGTTGCGATCCTTCCGCTGGGCTGTAGAAATTTGCCTTGATGCTGCCTGGGCGTTGCGGTGTTCCTTCTCTGCAGCAGAAAGGGGCTGACGAGGCTGCATAGCTGGCCATCCAGGGTTGCGAGTAGCCCAAGTAGACTTGTTGCTTGTTACCATAGTTTCCGAGATTGCACCACTGCAATCACTAGGCGTACCGTTGGGATGGGTACTGGGAGTGGCCACACCAGGTGCAGAGGATGGGTTTGACGAGTTGATAGTAAGCTGGTGCTCTCCTGTGGTAGTAGAAGCGGGGACGCCATGTAAAGACATTGTTACTTGAATGGTAGGTGAAGGAGAAGACAAAACGGGCTGAGGGCTCGAGATGGACAGCAGGGCAGGATCCAGGGTGGGAGAACGTGCAGAAGATGCGTTTGATGAGCTGATGGTGGGCTGGTGCTCTCCTTTGGCAGTAGAAGTGGGGATGCCATGTAAAGACGTCATTACTTGAATGGTAGCTGAAGGTGAAACAAGTCAAGGGTCCGAAATGGACAGCAGGGCGGGGTCCAGTGCGGGATAACATGCAGAGGATGCATTTGACGAGCTGATGGTAGGCTGGTGTTCTCCTGTGGCAGTAGAGGCGGGGACACCATGTAAAGATGTCGTTACTTGAATGGCAGGTGAAGGCGAAGACGAAACGGGCTGAGGGTTCGAAATGGGCAGGAGGGGGGGATCTAGTGCAGGGTAACTATAGGATGAGTCCAGGGATATCAAAGGCTGTGGAGCCAGTTGCACAGAGCCAGGAGGAAATGGCTGGTGAGACGGGTTCTGGTAGTCATATGAACTGAATGCTGGGGGCGTTTTGCATGAGGAATCACCTGTAGGGTTAAAGGTGACATTCGTGAAGTTGAAAACATACCCGTCCATGATGCGGTTGGTAGAGTCAAGGTGCAATGTCCACAGTATTATGATGCTCCTGAAAAAAAAAGCAAAATTTTGACAGTGCAATATTGTGGGAATGCCATTGGTCCGCCCTGTCATTAGTACGATTGGGCATTCCTGATACTCCTGCATGCTTGATAACATGTAAACCTGCGGAGGTAACATACTACATTAGAGTTGATGGTCACAATATATTGACTACTCAACTAATCTTACCATAGATAGAGCTGCCATTGTGCTGTTGGCCTCCCGATGGTGTTGCATGGATAACCGAAGTACAGGAGTGACATGGCTGATGTCACGTTGCAAGATCTGTGTTGATGGAAGGCTGTCCGATCAGAAACTTATATATCACCAAGCTACAAATAACAGATAGACTTACAGTAGATGAGATAGTTGGACTGAGACCTTCATTGAGGGCTGCATGGAAATCCATCCAATACAAGCTATGTAGATGCAGCTTCAGGACTCAGCTTCATTAGAAATGAATACGGTACCTGACTTCCTCCTCAATTGAAGACTCAGACTGACGGTCAAAGATGACAAAGAGATGGTACAGAGAGATATAAGAGACCTGCAACAATACTGTATTTTATGACTTGGTGATGTGCTGAGCCTCGCTTTGTCCACATGTACTACCCACATTGCATGGTCATGTGACCAGGAGGTCAACTCAGCGGCACATATTTCAAATTAGTTCATTTCATTTATGATTTACATAAGTCCATCTTGTGACTTGTAGTATGTTCGCCATTGCTTCTTCTCAAGTCGTACCAGGTAAGTTTGTAGATTGCGTTATAGTAACTTGTAAACTAAATCCATTCCTTTTTAGCTAGAATCTTGATAGTCACACATGGGAGCAAAATGAGCTGTGACGAAGCTAGACAAACAATGCACAGCCACTGAGCGATGGCTATCAAAGCCAGGGTATGGACCATCTACCATAGGTTCATTTGCACTGAATCCTGTCTTCAGAATACGAGAAGAGCAGAGGGAAAAGGCAAGACTTCGTGCTGCTAGGTAAGTTAGCTGATATGATTCGCCTTGTCTATCAGTAGTTATTGATCCATGTTTGTAGAAACAGGGCTACTAGGTACGTATCCACCCCCAGAATATGTCTGTAGATTGATTTTGTTATATAGGAAGCAGATTACTGAAAATGAAGGTACCACATGCAACTCAACATCGGACACAGAGGAACAACGCTCGTCTCAAACGTCCTCCAACTCACATCTACATCCTTTGGTGCATTTGGAACTCCCCTCGCTCGAGGAAGTCAGACAGCTTATTGCTGTTTGGCAATCTGAATGGGGGGCAGAATCAACCTGGCCCAAGAAATTTCACAAGCAACTGAAGCATGCACAGGACAGTGGCTGGCGTGCAATTGACACATTCTTTTCACAGTGTGCTGTCCACGTGGAGGAAGGGAGACAACTTGTATGGTTTTTGAGGAGCATCACGCGCAAAGGCTTCTGGGGCGTGAGGTACAAAGTTTCGGATTCATACAAGCAGGTGTTCGACTTGCTCACGTCTCTACTGACCGAGCTACGGTTTTTTAAAGTCAAATTAGATGAGTATGTGCCCATATTTCCCTTGTCTCAAATCTCCGAAGCTCGTTACTACTTTACTGTGTAATACTTTTGCATACAATCCATACCTAAACAATCCACACTTGAATCTGATGTGTAATGCAAGATAAGCAACTATAGGATAGACATAGGTATTGTGTTTTGGGGATAGCAGATGCAATAGTGAACCCATTCGCTATCAGCCAATATTCACCACCAGCATCACCAAAAACCAACCGTATCGGCAGGCACACAACATTGATGGCATCAATAGCTTGCCTGCTGTCTGGTAGTCATTGTCTGGTATTTTGTTCTTGCATTATATGTAGTGGCTATTGCATTGTGCCAGTTGGACTATCAAACTTGTCAATGTTGCACCGACGCAAATTGTTGTCACACCGTGTATGTGCACTCATTTGTATCTCTACATTTTTATACCAATGCTACCTATGAACATCCTTATACTATGTAGACCCAATTCTTAGCATACAAATGCGGGTACTCAAGTCAAACAGGTTGGCATTTATTGAGTCAAGACGGACATGATTTGCACAGTAACAACTAACTACTTAACATTGGAGGACAACCTGGTGCCGCTATTAAATCAACAAAATAATCTGTCGGACCTGGCCCAACAGGTCCGACAGGTCATCTACTTCAGCCCAGTAGGACTGTTCGCCCTCACTGAGAGTGGGCGATGCTGTATGCGATGCAATGGGCCAGAACAGTCCACCAGGAGTAGGAATCACATGAAGTTCACCCTTGTTGTAAGTGGCTGTATAGTCTGCAAGGGCCCGCTGGAAAGTCCTGCACTTGTAGAAAACCATGCCACTAATGTTGAGAACCCACAATGCTGTATCTTTCCTATGAATTTAAGCCTGAGCCAACAAGGGGGTGTAAATCACAAACGCCGGACATTACCATGTGTAATATATGCTGACCTCTTGCCCAACAATAACAAGGTAATATGCTTCAACTGCAGGGGGCGGGTATGGGAGATCTGAAGGGTGGGGAATATCAACGGTGTGAGGCGTAGACAAAGAAGTTGCCAAAGAGGGAGAGGTGGCAATGGTTGAACCCGATTGTGATTTGCGAGTGGTGGTCAGGGTACTTGGTGGGCAATGGTAAGGTAGTAATAGTAGCTACTGGCGATTGTGTCGCCGAAGGGCGGCATTCCTGAGAGGTGCCAAGCCTAGTCTTGCTAGAGTGAGTCCAACGTCTCACCACAGTTTCAACCTTCGTCTCCGTAGCCCCTTGACGAGTCATCTTGACTGTCTTGATGCAGGTGATCATAACTTTGGTCTCTCGCTCTGTAGACCCTGCTACCTGTTGGCTACCATCACCTAGAAGATATCAAAACTTCTGCCAAGAAAAAAATTCCATGTCTCACCTTCAACATTTGATACCATGGTCAAACAGACTCGTGGATCAGCCGCACTAGGCACAATGCTTGAGTACAGGAGTGATAGTGATGGTAATATGTTGCAATAAGTTGTGACAGCACAGTAACGTCACGTGGTTTTAGAGAGAATCAGAGGTCTCTGGACTGGCACAAAGGAAGTCATGGTTGGGGGAGCAGGAACACGCAGTCACTCACACAAGTGCAGAGGCTTGACATCCTCGCGAATACGCCATGTCCAGATGAAAATTCACCAGGTCGCCGGGGTCACGCAAACGGTCCATGAACTAGTGGGCCCAAGAAAAATCACTGAGTGGTCTGCATGTGTAGCCGAATGTAAACAAGGACACCTAAGAGGTGAGTTCAGGTTGTGATCACAAAAAATGGCTCACCTTTGTTAGAGATGACTGTGACCAAGAGACATGCGCTTGAGGCATTGCAAGATCCTGCGTTGAACTCAGTCAGCAAGGCTGTAGATGATGGCTATGAAAGCAACAACTATGGTGCAATGGTCCTAGATGGAACCGAGCCCCTCAAAGTTAGTCATGCTGGTGGTGAGTTTCAAGAACTCACCAGCGGGTTGTTGGGCGATTTCTGGAACAGGTGAGTGTTGATCAGAACTCATTAATAAAACCTGACCACCTTCAGCACTTCTCAGAGGGTCGGAGCAAAGCGTACAGACAATTGTACGTTCCGAGATCGTTTGACTAAATGGATGGCCGCATTCAGTGTACAAGTGGGTGCGATGGCGGAGGCTTACATGGCATGGTCTTTCAGCCAGAAAAGTGCAGGTCAAAAAGGGTTTTTTGACTTGGATGAGCGACGTACACGGGAAGAGCAGCACGGGAAATGTGACAATGTGCACACCAAGCTGCTCAGTGTGTTGGTGCTTGACATCTTCTGTGAGTGGACTGAGATCGCATGTGCGGGTACTCACGGCATTGTAGGCGCTGAGAAGACTTCTATTACCGTAGAGCCTACTGATCTTTACCTAACCTCAGCACTTGTTTGTCACGGTTTAATCCCGTGTTCTCCCATTACCCCCAAGGTGGCCATTACAGT